>APFE031401541.1:4484-91508 GCA_000404065.3 Pinus taeda
ACCCACCTATGGTTTTGTGCATGATTTTCACACATGTTTTTTGAACGTGATGGTTTTCGGTCCATGGTATTGGATGCTTCGACATGTATAAATATGTATTGTAACATTGAAAGGAACTTAATGAAAAATCAAGCTGGTAGTCCTGGTTTTGGGATCCAGGGGAGAATCTCTATATATATGTGTTTTATGTGTTATGATCTCGCATTGTTTATTTGCTGTGTTTTAAAATTTGTATGTAGGTAATTTCTGTACGGGTTAAAACCTACACGATGGGGCATGACCCCCGCCGGCCCAGCCATATCGTATAATAGAAAATGCATTTAAATGGGCCAGCGTCCATGACCTCGCTGGACCCCAGTCAACCACACACTTTAAGACATATAACATATTATTTATGGGGTGGGTGGGCCACCTCCGGTGGACCTGATCCACACCCCCAAACTATAAACCAAAATGTGCAATTGCATGAAAACAAGGCTGGTGGGAGTTGAACCCACAATCAGCGGGAGGGTTGGCCCTGCCCACGCGGCGGCGAAATGGTACACCCCATTAAATGAATTCAACAAAAAAGACAGCGCCCCACTAAAATGTGTTACGAAGGCTATGGGGCGGGCTACCCAATGTGGACTTGAGCCCCAAAAAAATTCATTCATTTTTTCAAAAAAAAACAAACTATTTATTATAATGGAGGAGCAGGGTTTGACCACCTGACCTCCTCTTTACTACTCAGGCATTCATACAAATCCACCCAAACATTTTTGTTGTAAATTCTGCCCACCAAAAACTTATATAAACCCATCTTTTGTCAGTGCGTCGAGGCATGGAGGAACCAAGAGTGCGCACAGAAACCGAGGCAAAATTTTTAATTAATTTATTTGCAGGTGGAACCATGAGGCCAGAGAAGAGGCAGGGGGAACCATGATTGGCTGAAATTCTCAAGAGGGTGAAATTTTTGCAGTGTCCAAATTGGACAAATTATATGTCGATCTTACACCTCTTAGCGACATGAACCCAATGGTGTAGTCAGTTTCTCGATCTGAGAAACAAATTTGTAGAGGACCCGGAGGAGGGAATCTTTAAGGAATCTAGGGGGAATCTAAACGATTCCTTTATCACCAGATTTCCACTTTCTCAGAATTCAGAAATTTGACAGTCGATTTTGCACTATTCAACACCAAAAATCTGATGGTGTATTCAGATTTTCCTTTTGCCCATTTCATTTTTCAACCACTTTTCTAAGTGGAGTGTAGGTGTTAGCATTCATGTGCGAACAATCATTCCCATGTGATTCAACACCGCGAGATTTATGGTACGACCAGCTTCAGCAGTTTGACATCCTCTTCTTCAGATGGCCTCAAGATGTGAGGTTTATGCATTGTGTTCATGTACTTCTTTTTGCTATGCATTGTGCTGTATATATCCTTGTTTGATGTTTGATGTGGGATCTTGTTTTCTTCCTTGCTTCATTATTCCTACTTGATGTGATGCAGAATCATCTATGTGATGTACTTTTTGTCATGATGTGTCATATTTATTTGAGATTCCTTTGTCATTATGTTGATGGGATACTCATGAGTTGCCATGTATGTTTGCATCGAGATCCCTTTTATGCCATGTTGGTGGGATGCTCATTATCATCATGCATGAGTTTAGGTCATCCTAATAGGAGTCCTTTTTTACTGAGAGTTCCTGTAGCGCAACATCTCTTGGAGCCACTCCTGTGTGAGGGCATTTTCCTTGTATGATAGTGACATCACCTCTTATGTACATCATTACTATTGACATCACTTAATGTAACAACCTACACCATCTTGATACTGGGGCCCAAAGACATAGTCCCTCCTGGACAAACTCCGTTATCAACGCCTTGAGTTTTACGTTGCTGATGATTGGCATGTTCCTTCTTCTCTACTGCATGCACATGTCTTCATTTATGTTTTTAAAAAATTCAATTTCACACATCACCAAAGTAAAATGTCTTTGAAGGGTCCTTTGTCACACCCGGACCCGGATTAAGTGGTATCAAAGTAGTCTTTGTGTGGATGTGAATTACAAGCGTGAACAATGGAACATGCAGCGACAGAGGATGAAAAAGTGATGTACAAGACCATGCTCAAAATTTCCAGAAAGGTGGAAATAATGTATGAAGCTCTATAAAAAGAGATAGGAAAAGGAGCAATTGCAACATCATTTGCGAGCCACGGAAGAGGCCCTGGAAGAATTGAAGCACAACAACCAAAGTTTTCAAATAGATAACGCTGAATTGAAGATGCTTCTACATGAAGAGAAAGAGGAGAAACATAGTTTTCTACGAAAACTGCAAGCAAAGGATGAGGCCTTGGAAAAGCTACAGTGTGACCCATTTGAGGTAAAAAGTAGTTCTTTGAATTCATGTATGTGTCCTGATGATGATTTCGCTATTTTTGAAAATCATACCATAGGAATTGGTTCCAAACTATTGAAGAGAATGGTGTATGAAGGAAAAGGCTTTGGCATTAATGGCCAAGAAATTGTCAACCCCGTCAAATTAGAAGAATTACCCTGTCAGGAAAGACTTGGATATGTCAGAAAGGAAGTTGGGGAATGTGCCATGACAGTTCACAAACCACCAATAACATATGATGAGAAGCCTTCATCAGTTCTTCCCAAATCGATAGGGGAGGTAAAAGATGTTGATTTCCTTTTGGTTTCGTCTTCACATAGTATGATTTCTATTGGATATTTGGAGATCCCAGTTATAGGGACAAACATGAGGCTCCTTACCAGGACGAGGCACGAGGAGGAAAAAGGGTTTGGTGTTACTAACCAAAACATAATTGAATCATTGGAGGTTGTGTAGAGACCTCAATTTGCAGGCTTGAGATACACCAAGGGAGAATTCTCGAAGGTGTTAGATTCTTCCAAGACATCATCGAAATCATCGAGGAAAGAGAATGATGGGAACACATCCTCATCATCCCATGGCAGTGCCCATTGCAGGGAAAGAGCTGAGGCAAGCTCTCATTGCCATACTTACAACAGAGACAACAGGGAAAGATACAACCACTCTCGACATTCGAATGTGCATTTCAATTATAATCATGTTGGTAAATATGAACGTAAATCATCGCATCAAAAAACATGTATCTTTTGTGGATTACATAACCATACATTTTCTAAGTGTTGGAAAATAATAGCAGCACACAAAAGGATGAGGCATGAAAGACCCTCTCAACAATAGGTAAAGAAACATGTAAAGAAAATCTGGAGGAAGAAGATGTATTGCAGTCATTGCGAAAAAGGTGGTCATTAAAGAGCCACTTGTTGGAGGCACCATCCAGAGTAGTGCCTTAAATACAAAGCGTCAGCGCATGAACCAGGTGAAACGATTGTTCAACAAGAAAAACCACTACAGGGGGATGACCCATTCACAACGATAAGTGAAAAATAGTTTCTAGATATGTTAGCTTGTCACGATTGTGCTTTTGTAAATCATTTGTTGCATTTTAAAATGTAAAAGTGATGATGTGTTTTCCAGCACTTGTTAAGAAACAATGATGTCTGGTCTTATTTTGAGTTGCATGATAAACTATGAAAGTGATGTCGTGTTTCCATCACTTTTCAAAGAAAAAATAGTGTTTGACCTTATTTTTGTAAATCATGTGTTGCAGTGATGATTCGTTTTCCATCACATGTTGAAGCAACAATGATATTTCATCCTTGTTTTCATAGCTGGGGTATTGTGTACATCATGATGTAAACTTGACCACTGAGTATGTGTTATAAACTCGTGGCAAGTGTGGGATGCTTGGGTCATTAGTTGGTCATGAAATTCAAGCATGTAATTTGCAGAAAAAATGTACTAGAGGTTGTAGGTGTTGGATCATCACTTATGGCCCCAAAGAACAAAGGTGAAGGAGATGGAAGCTAGACCTTTCAGGATGCTTGTGATGCAAACAAGGTACAAAGAAGTTGCAGATTGTTTTTCATGCTTTTGGAGGACCAAAATCTTCTCAGTGGGGAGGATTGATCCAAGTGGCTCTAGAGACACACAGAGGACAAGGAGGGCTTATGAAAGGTTGAAAACAAAAGTGATTAGAATTCTTTCGAACCAGGACTAGAGCGTAGATTGCGTTGTCCTGATCGTGGCGGTGCAAATGGTTCGTCAATCTGAGCTCATATGAGGGAGAACGAGCCAGTCAAATTTTTGGTCAAAGTTGGGTTGTGGGCCAGGTTTAAGTGTCCTAAAATTTGACCGACCCTGAGGCATGAAACCTAGCTCCCCAAAGCGGGAGAGATTATTGCATCTTTAATTTGTCTAATAACCCTTATGTTAGAAAAAATTGAAAAATGCCTTATTATCAAATATATATATATATTATATATATATATTATATATAATATATATATATATATATATATATATATATATATATATATACTGTGGTGGCGGGCCACCACCCCTGCCACCCCCAAAACTATGTTAACAAAATTTAATTATTAAAGGGCCGATGGGCCATGACCCCCACCGGCCCAACCCCATCGCATAACAAAAAATGCATTTAAATGGGCTGACGACCATGACCTCGCTGGACTCCTGGTTAACCGCACCTATTAACACATATAACATAGTATTTATGGGGTGGGCGGGCCACCTTCGGTGGACCCAGACCACACCCCCAAAATCTAAACCAAAATGTGCCATCACATGAAAACAAGGCCAGTGGGAGTTGAACCCATGGCCGGTAGGAGGGTTGACCTCACCCACGCAGTGGCCCCATGGTACAACCCATTAAATGCGCCCAAAAAAAACAATGCCCCATTCAAATGTGTTACGGAGGGTGTGGGGTGGGCCACCCAATGTGGACCTGAGCCCCCAAAACATTCATGTGGTTTTTGAAAAAAATAAAACTGTATATTAAAATGGAGGAGTGGGGTTTGACCACCTGACCTCCTCCTTACTACTCGAGCATTCACACAATCCGCCCAAACGAGTATTTTGTAAATTCCGCCCACCGAAAACTTATATAAAACCATATCTTTTCAGTGCGCCAAGGCATGGAGGAACCACGAGGGTGCATGGAAATCGAGTAGAATTTTTAATTAATCTATTTGTAGGTGGAACCATGAGCCTAGAGAAGAGGTAGGTGGAGCCATGATTGGGCAAAATTCTCAGGAGGGTGAAATTTTTGCAATGTCCAAATTGGACAAATTTTATGTCGGTCTTACACCTCTCAGTGACACAAACTCGACGTCAGTTCCCTGATTTGAGCAACGGATTTGCAGAGGACCTAGAGGAGGGAATATTTGAGGAATCTAGGGGGAATCTAAAGGATTCCTTGAGCCCTAGATTTCCACTTTCTCAAAATTCAGAAATTTGACAGTCGATTTTGCACTATTCGATGCCACAAATCTGATGGTGTATTCATATTTTCCATTTGTTCATTTTATTTTTTGGCCACTTTTCTAAGTGGAGTGCAGGTGTCAGCATTCATGCACAAGCAGCATTCCCATGTGATTCAACGCCACGAGATTGATGGTATGGTCAACTTCATCAGTTTGACATCCTCTTCTTCATATGGCCTCGGATGTGAGGTATATGTAGTGTGTTCATGTACTTCTTTTTGCTATACATTGTGCTGTATAGATCCTGTTTGATGTTTGATGTGGGATCTTGTTTTCTTCCTTGCTTCATGATTCCTACTTGATGTGATGTAGAATCATCTGTGTGATGTACTTTTTGCCATGATACGTCATGTTTATTTGAGATACTTTTGTCATTATGTTGATGGGATACTCATGTGTCACCATGTATGTTTGCATTGAGATCCCTTTTATGCCATGTTGGCGGGATGCTCATTATCATCATGCATGAGTTTAGGTCATACTGATAGGAGTCCTTTTTGACTATGAGTTCCTGTAGCGGAACATCTCTTGGAGCCACTCCTACTTGAGGGCATTTTCCTTGTATGATAGTGACATCACCTCTTATGTGCATCATCACTATTGACAACACTTAATGCAACGGCCTACACTATCTTGACATTGGGGCCCAGAGACATAGTCCCTCTTGGACGAACTCTGTTATCAACGTCTTGAGTTTTATGTTACTGATGATTGACACGTTCCTTCTTCTCTATTGCATGCATACGTATTCATTTATGTTCTTTTAAAAATTCAATTTAACACATCACAAAAGTAAAAGGTCTTGGAAGGGTCCTTTGTCACACCCGGACCCGGATCATTGATTATCCCATTTAGTTATTTATAATCTATTTTTTATACTCTTACAAGTCTCTTATAAAAAACTCTTTAATTTTTTATAGGAGTTTTTGGATGAGTTTGATACTTAGTGTATGCCACTAAAAGGAAAATACCTTCTAACAGAGGTTATAATGGAGCTTTTTAGTGTTATAAAATTGGTAAAAAATCTCAAAAAAACCTTTTCTACAACACCTGTTTGTGCTAGCAGATGTTTTAGAAGAGCTGATTAAAAAAAATCATCACAACTAAAAAATATGGGTAGTCGGAGGTTTTAGTGAATGTTTTCTTAGTGGCACACTTACTGGAAAAATCATAGTGGTGCACTACTAATATAAAAGCACTAGTGTTGTAAATTTAAATAAAAGCACCATAACTAGAAACAAATGTTTGAAGCACCAATGCTAACTTTATAAAAGAACTGATGCATTAATAATAAAAATGAATAGACTCGTACATTCTATCATACCATGCACTGGGGAATTGAATGTAAACAACACCAGTGCCTGAAACGTATATTGCCCTGGTGCTTATGTCTTCTAAAAGTACCTCGGGCAATATTTTTTAGGAAGGGTATTGGGCAAGAAAAAAAACTTGCAGCCCTAGTTCTTTTATATTCTCCAATGCACCAGTTCATTATGCATAACAATGCACTAGTGCTGGCTCAGTTGTATAAAAGCATTGGTGCTCTAATAATGTAAAAGAAACGATGATGTTAATTTAAATAATAACATCGAGGTTGGAAAAAATATTTTGGAGCACTTAGGAATTAGCTTTATGAAATAATAGGTGCTTTAAAAATAACAATGCATTGGGTTGTACAATCTATGATACCATGCATCGAGGCTTTAAATGAAAACAACACCAGTGCTTAGAAAGTATGTTGCCCTAGTGCTTATGTGTTTGTAAAATCCCTGGTGTTGTACTTTTCATAAAAGGTACCGAGGTAAGCAAAATAATCTTGCAGTACCAGTGCTTTTACATAATCTAATGCATTAATGTGTTAACAATAATGATGCTTTGGTGTGTTAAAGGAAAATCACACTAGTTGATGAAATGTATATCTTCCTGGTGCATATTGATTTTATAAACGCACCAGGCTTTTGTATGTATGGACACACTGGGATACCATTTTTTATTATTATCGATATTGTTGTTGAAAACCTTTTATTTAGGGTGGTGCACATTAATATACAATGTCCTAATATCCATTTTCTCCTTTTTAGAAACATCGACCTGCGACAGTAGAATTATTATGATATTTTATATCCATTATTCATCGAAAAATCAACATATATCTTATAACAATCTTCATATAAATTAATTTTTATTAGTGCATTTGCATATGATGTTTGGACTAACTTGTTATATCACCAAATTTTGCATCTCTTCATTATAATATTTAATCATCTGTATATTTAATCAATGGTGTAACATTTCACAATGAAATTGGACAACACAATAGAATAGATTAAAATATATTTTATTTTATATGAATAAGAGGCTCTTTGTCATATGGAATGGGATAGTTATTGGTAACCCCTTATCTTTCAATTGGGACACTATGCCCATTACATTAAACAAAATATTTGATTTTCACATACAATTATTTGAAAAAACACAACAACCTGCATTGATATCCAAATAGATCATCATTCTTTGCTAGAACTATTGTCATTGCTCAAACCACTTCCACGAATTGGGTTATTTGTACGAATTGTTTTTTGGTTGAAATGATTGTTTTTTCTTCTTTAAGTTCCATCTACAAACATAAAAATCAAGTGTGATGAATGTATCTACATTGGTGAGAATAATGAAAATTGAAATAAATAATATACATCAATGTAAATAAAAAATTAGTGTACCATAGAAAGAATTGAGCCTTGAACTATACACATTCTTTCAAAACCAAATCTCGTGCCTTGTTTCAACAACTCTCCTTATACGGAGGGGATACATGGAGTGATCATTTTACTCAAAAATTAAGAGTGAAGATAGCAAGAAGCGCTGCAGATCATTTAGCTCTTCTATTATCAACATTCAGAAATTGTCTTAATGATGGATCCCTGTTGGGACTTGAAATGTTGACATAATATGGTTATTACTATGGGTTCTTTGAAAACTAACTCAAAAGAAATGAACCACAGATGTCTAAAATATAGAATCATTTCCTTGTATGGAGGGGATACATGGAGTGATCATTTTACTCAAAAAATGCAGAGTGAAGATAGCAAGAAGAGTTGCAGATCATTTAGCTCTTCTGCTATCAACATTTAGAAATTCTCATGATGATGGATCCCTCTTAGGATTTGAAGCATTGATAAAATATGGTTATTACTGTGGATTCTCTGAAGAATAACTCAAAAGAAATGAACCACAGATATCTAAAATCTAGAATCATTTCCCTGTATGGAGGGTATACATGGAGTGATCATTTTACTCAAAAAATTTAGACTGCAGATAGCAAGAAGAGATGCAGATCATTTAGCTCTTCTACTATCTGCATTTAGAAATTAGCCTAATGATGGATCCCTGTAGGGATTTGATACATTGATAGAATATGGTTATTACTGTGGGTTCTTTGAAAACTAACTCAAAAAAAAATGAACCACAAATGTCTAAAATCCATAATCATTTCCTTGTACGGAGGGGATACATGGAGTGATCGTTTTACTAGAAAAATTCAGAGTGAATATAGCAGGAAGAGTTACAAATCATTTAGCTCTTCTACTATTAGCATTCAGAAATTTCCCTGATGATGGATCCCTGTTGGGATTTGAGACGTAGACAAAATATGGTTATTACTGTGGGTTCTCTGAAAACGAACTCAAAAAAAATGAACCACAAATGTCTAAAATCTAGAATCATTTCCCTGTACAGAGGGGATACATGGAGTGATCATTTTACTCGAAAAATTCAAATTGAAGATAGCAAGAAGAGGTGCAGATCATTTAGCTCTTCTACTATCAACATTCAAAAATTCTCCTGATGATGGATCCTTGTTGGGATTTGAAATGTTGACAGAATATGGTTATTATTGTGGGTTCTTGTTAGGTCCCTATACTACTAGTGTAATTCCTTATTGTTATTAGTAAAACCCCCTTATTATATTGTTGTGCACATGTAGTCCCAATATGGTTATTATTGTGCCCCATAGAAGCCCACTATTGTTATTATTGTGCCCTTACATTATTATTGTTATGTCGACTTTGATTATATTATGACCCCTTAGACTCCTATATATAGAAAGGAGGTCTTGTCATTTGTATCATCCAAGAATTGTTCATTTGTGTGATGTAAAGGAGGTTGCCCCCTTGAAGAGGCTTATTTCTAAGGCGTTGATCTATCTTTTCTATCTTTCTGTGAGTTGGTTTCATAGCATTTGGTATCAGAGCTTTGGATTCTAAGGTTTCGCTACTCCAAACAAGTCATCGTGGCATGTTCACTATAACTTTTCTTCTAAGACGTTTCAGAAGCTAAAAAAGTACCCATTTGAGATGCAATCATGCGGAACCTCTGGTCTAAATTTCAAATCCTATCTCACTATATTTTCAGAGATATAATTTGAGGAAGTTAGGGTTTTTGTAGACTCCCGAATTACATTCCAAACAGGTCACCCTGGGAAAATCGTCATAACTTTTGCTTTGAGCATCAGATTGAATTTTCGTAAGAAGTTACAGAAAGAGGACGAACTGTAGTTTTTTGGGTATCATTTTCAGAACATAAGGTTGAAATAGTGACTCGTGACACTTTGTACAAGTTTGCTCTATGGAACTAGTTTATAATCAGGTCATCGTGGGAGATTTGGCATAACGCTTTCTTTGATAATCAAATTCTGATCAGATTTACGGGCTTAGAAAAAGAACTCAGAGAGCTACCACGGGAAGAAATTTCAGAACTTGGAGATCTGAAATTACAGAGTTACAACCATTTCAAGATAGAGCTCCTAAAATCAAGAAAAATCGAGATGAGGAAGTTTGATGGCAAGGATATGGTAAATTAGATACTACAGATGGAGAAATATTTTGACCTATATGGTGTACCACTATTACAAAAGGTGTGTATTTCATATTCATATTTAGAACAAGATCAATTTTTATGGTATAAAAGGCTTTGTTGTTGTAAACCACTTGTTACATGGCTAACTTTCACGAAGGAAATTATAGCACATTATGAGAATACAAAGAGCAACACCTTCTTTAGAGCAACACCACAACATTTGGAAGAAAAAAGAGAAAAGGGGATTTTTTACTAAGTGGAAAGAAAAATTATGGCAACAAGGAAGTCTACCCCTCACAACTATAAATATGGAAGTGGTGTTTCTCCTATCCTTCCACAACCTACAAGGGTTACACCACAACAATTGGAAGAAAAAAGAGAAAAAGGGCTTTGTTACAATTGTGATAAAAATACATTAAAGGCCATAAGTGTTATGAGAAGAAATTATTTTACATTGATTGTGGAGAGGAGGAAGAAAATGATCAAGAAACGTCAAAAGAAGAGTATATACACCATGAACCAACCCCGGAGAAAGAAGAAATAAATCCGACCACATCTTGTAAAGCATTGGAAATAATTACTACTCCTCAAACCCTTAAGATAGAAGGAAATATCAAGAAGAAAAAGGTTCAAGAAGTGAACTACCACGTCAAGAAAGAAGAAATGAATTCGACCATATCTTTTAATGCAATGGCCGAAATTACCACTCCTCAAACTATGAAGATAGAAGGACATATCAAGAAGAAAAATTTTCAAGAAGTGAAAGATCACATAGAGCATCAAGAAATGAATCTGACCATACCTTGTAATGCACTGGAAGAAATTACCACTCCTCAAACTCTCAATATAGAAGGACATATCAAAAAGAAAAAGATTCAAGCAGTGAAAGATCACATTGAATATCAACAACAAGTTCTCCAACTTTTAAAGGATAACGCCACTTTGGTGTAGAATCGAATGAAACAACAGGGAGATCAACATTATAATGAAAGAAGTTTTGATGTAGGTGATTGGGTATTTTTATGGTTACATACATACAAACAAATGTTCCTCAAGAAAGCTATTCATGAGAAGGAAATGTTGGCAATAATACACGCACTTAAGAAATGGCAACCTTACCTAATGGGAAGACACTTCAAGGTAAAAACGGATCACAATAGTATTAAATACATTTTAGAACAAATATTATCCTCTGAAGAGCAACAAAAAAGGGTCACAAAGATGTTGGGTTATGACTTTGAAATCATTTACAAAAAAAGGAAGCAAAATGTTGTGGCAAATGCACTCTCAAGAAAGTATTCATGAAATAATCAATAAACAGTAAAGAATATAGTGCATCTCCTAATGACTTTGTTTGCATGGGTCCACAAAAATCTATGTGCACTAATTCAAATATATCTCTCTATTTCTTCTCTATTTGAATAGGGAATTTTTCTCTATCCATCTTTCTTAATGTACAGACATCACAATCATTATGCACTTGTCTTAACATAGTAAGGTCTCTTACCATTTCCTTTTTTTGAAGTAATAGCAAATCAGTGTAGTTGATATAACTAAATCTTTGATGCCACAACTCTTCTGTCGTCAAACCCACTAGTGTTAAAGCTCGAACTAGTGCTGGTCTTACATCCAATTTGTATAGACTTATTCAAATTCATGTAGAAATTGTCTTCATGCCATCTAGCATATCTTTAATATAGCAGTTAGATTTAAAAAATTCGACTTTAAGATTTTGATATGGAATCATGGATAGAGAAATCAAGTTCTTTGTTATACTGGGCACATACATAACATTATAAATTTGTCTTACATTACTATTAGGTAAGATGACAAAAATTTTCCCACATCTTTTAATCTGATGAGTTCTATCATCACCTAGGTAGATTTGTGCTCCATCGTTGATTTCTTTAAAATATTCAAACCAATGCTTTTTCCTTGTCATATGTGTTGATGCTCCTGAATCTACATATCAGATGTTTGTATCTACATTCTCATCATGGTCTACCATGAACAATCTGAAATTTTGCTTATGATTATCATTCGCGAGATGATCTGCGTGTCGTTTTTGCCTCTGTTGTTCTTCATGACATTTTTTCTCCCTGCACTCTCTAGCTATATGACCCAGTCTTTTGCAATAAAAACACTTAATTACAGAGTTGTTTCTGTTTGGATTCATACCTTGGTTCGGATTTTGTCTTTTCTATTAGCTTCCTCCATTTTGTTGTTGCGGATTTCCTTTTCCTTTGTAGAAGTTCTTTTTCACCATAAATGCAAGATCGGCACTCTGGGGCTTCAGAGTCGATCTTCTTTCTTCTTCTTGCATCAGTATTCCTGTTAGTTCCTCAATCTTTGGGATTTTCTGTCTCACATTTATCCTAGTGATGAACATTTGGTAGACATCGATCACACCATTCATGGTAATTGTTACAACATCTATGTCTTCAACTGTATTACTAATATGTGCCAATTTGTTCTTCAGATCTTTGATCCTTGCTATGAAGGCAACAATTGTTTCATTCTCCTTCATCTTCAGGGATAAAATCTTGCTCTTCAGGAACATAAGACAATTTATATTTCTGATCTTATACAGATCCTTCAAAATCCCCCAAATTTTGCTTCCTGATTTACATTCTCAGACATGTGGTATAATGTAGTGTTTCACTGACATCTTCAGCAGCGTCTTTGCTTTTCCCTCACGCTTCTCCCAATCTAGGACTATTGCTGATCTAGTTGTTGGCTTCTGTTCATCTGCATTTGCAATTGTTCAACCACTCTGTGCTTCTAGTAAAGTCTGCATCTTGAATTTCCAATTCACATAATTGGAGCCATCGAGCTTGTTATGCTCATTCAAGCATGCTTCAAACATTTGATTATTCATCTTGGCAATTTAAAAAATTTGACAGGTAAAAAAATGTAAGATTTACCCCAGATCTGTGTCAAAGATAGAGATCGTCAATCTCCAATGTTGTTTTCAACAACCTCCTTCTAGTCTTCTCTTGGCAGACCTTGGCATCCACGGAGCCTTCTCTCGGCAACCACCACCAAAATGTAGGCCCTCTTTTTCTTGTGATGTTTGTTGTTTCCCCGACCTCGCAGCCTTCTCTTAGCTTCTCTCACCATTCTCGTCACGCTTACCCACCATGGAGTCATGAAAATCTTCACGCATGTACACTTGATATCTGCGACAATCGACAAAATGGAAACGTGCAAAAGGTCTACAATGTGATATTTGCGGTTTTTCTTCAAAGACACGTGACGATTTCGCGTTAGGCGCAACTGGAAAGTTCCTCACTTAGCGAACAGGGTTTCTTAGCCCTGTTGCTCTGATACCATGATAAAAATGCAATGTCATGTATTAAATAAAATGAAACCCACTGGTCAACTCTACGAAATAGAGTCTCGCTTTACAGAATGCTGTACATTTACAATGTACATTATACAATATATAGTAATCACAGATTTAAAGAAGTTAAAACCATAACCTAAAAAATAGAAACTGATTCATATCATGAAGTCTAGTAAACCAACTAACTATTCCAAACTATTCTGGATTATCTCTAACATCTTGTTTCAATTTTTTTCATCTGTGAATACATACATATATATATATACCCGCTGGTTGGGATCGACAGAATAAAAATTATGTCTAATAGTCATGTACCTGTTCGCGTTTAACTGAGAAATTCAACATGGACATGCATAATGTAAACATGGACTGGTTTCAGATTGGAAGAGGTGACGAATGAGAGGCTGTCAGATAATATATCAAACTTCAATGAATTGGCGTTTTGACTAAAAATTGACCATTCATTTCAGCGCCTGCTTTTTACAGATTTTAATTATCAATGAATATCCATAACTTCAAACATTGATTTAATGGACCAAAAAGCGTGTCTGAAATTTATAACTTCATAAATGACCTTTAAAAACAAATCGTGAAAAAAATACTGAATTTTCGTAACTTTAAAAATAGCTTTTGAAGATTTAAATAAACTATTGAGTGAATTCCCTGGAATGATCAGTTTGCTTATACCTATTTGTATAAGGCGTACTTTATTATTTTATTCAGACTTCTCAACCATTTAGTCACGTGGAATTATCAGACGGCTTAGACCTATATGTACAAGTAATTATTACTTTGTTATTTTATTACCGACTTTAAAATAATTTAACCATTTAATTTATTAGCTTTTTCAAGGAGTTTCACCTATTTGTACAACTAAGATTGTTTAAGCCAATTTGTACAAGTAACACTGTTATTTTATTACCTGCGTGAAAATAATCATTTATTTAATTATTAAATCACATAATATCATTAAATATTTTTAAAATATGATTAAACATTTTTAAATCCTACTTTTTTAAATGAATATTTTTCATATAGCTATCCAACCTTACCTTACCACTTAATAGGAACTTTAATTTCAATTAAAAATATACAAAAAGTAGTATATTATTTGGGAAAAAAAAAATGGCTGCTTATGTTTTTATTAGTGGAATATATAAATTCGTTATATCTGTGAAAGTATAAAACACTTCTTACATTTAAATATATATATATATTAATTTATTTTCTAAACGATTTGACACATACGAGTTTAATAATAATTAATTAACTTAATGTTTATTTTAGATAATAATCATTATTTAAATTAATTTAAAATCATATATATTATTAGGTGGATCAAACTGTAAAAAAATCATCCCAACTATAACTTTTAAGGCACACAGAAATCAAATCTTGAAATGCACATTTTTTTAAAGCAAAATCTTAATAAAAAGTTTGAAGTATGAGAAAAATTTGATCCATGTAGATTCTTATAAAAAATATATTTACATGTATTTTATTGACAATATATTTTGTCATATTTTTTGTTATTTTATTTTTTATTTCATACTCACCCTTCACCGTTTTTTATTCAAATCAATATATGGAATCAACTTGTTTAGTATTGTGATTTAATTAAGCTTCCAAGGCACAAAGAAATCAAATTTCTTGAAATGCACATTTTTTTAAGTGAAAATCTCAATAAAAAGTTTGAGTATAAAGAAATTTGATCCATATAAATTTTTAATAAAATATATTTACATGTACTTTATTGACCATATATTTTCTCATGTTTTTTTGCTATTCTACTTTCTATTTCATACTCACTCTTCACCATTTTTAATTCAAATCAATATTTTGTATTGTTCTTTAATCACTACAGTATATTATTCTTGGTTGTAGCATTGCAAAAATCGAAAAAAGAATAATTAGAAATATATGTAGCTTGTTTTAGGGTTATTTTTCCCAAATCATATAATCAACCAAATATATTTTCCCCAAAATCAATTTGCTAAACCATGTTCCTCTTTTTTATATAATATTTATTTAAAGCTTTATGATTCTTAAAACATGGATATTGTTAATTTGGTTAATATCTTTACACAACCATGAAAATGTAATAGAAACTTTTGTTGGTCAAACTAATTTTTAAATTATTCTAATTCAAATTATCTATCAAGAATTCATAAAATTTGAGATGCTACAATATATGTGTAAATTTCATAGTATTAATAGGATTTCTAACTTACTCTACAAAATGGAAACAAAAAGGAACCCTAACCTTTGGCTGTAGGTGAGCGAGCTACATGGATTAATTTGATGATGGAAGTGTAGGTAAGTGAAGACTTCACTAATAAAGACGTTTATGGTGGACGCAAATTGAGCTAGAAAAAATTGAAATTGTTGTTTGAATCCAATGGAATTTATTGTTGATCTATGTGCATATTGGTGGCCACCCACCTATTCCCCATAGACCCCCCCAGTCAGTTTCATTTATTTCCTTGTTCATTTCAACATTTACTATTTTTAGCAATTTTTCAGGTATTGAACTTTCAAATCAGTTTTCACGTCGTAAACAATTTTTTTTGGCGTCTGTGAAAGGCATGTAGCCATAGGCAAGGGCATGTGCTGAAACCTATGGTAATCAAAGAGACCTTTCAAATAAGGTATCATATGTGCCAAATGGAGATAATATGATCAAGTTAAGGCCCCGTGAAGTTGGTTGTCCAACTAAACCCAACGGGGCCCACAAACCCTTGGTGTTACATCTCCTGGGGTAAGGGTTTTGGTTGTTTAGGGTTTTCTCATGTTTTCTAATAGTATATAGACCCTTGAGCCTCATTGTAACACATTTCAAAGGCATGTAGGTCACTCATCTCTTCTCAGAGATAAGCTACCATTGCTCGAGCTATCTTATTTCCATTCTGTTTGTAAGTAGAGTTCAATACTTTTCTATTAATCAAATGAAGGGTTTTCCTGTTGCATCTCTGTGTTTATCATTATATTTGTAAGTTGTCACATTCCTGTTTAAGTTCGAATCAATGGTATCAGAGCGGTTTGTTTTTTCTCTATTTTTCTTGGCATGTCCCCAGCGAGGTTAGGGTATAAGGAGATAGGGCTTGATATGGTTGAACCATTGTAAGATCAACCTCACAAAACCTAATGACCTCCCATGGCAGAAGAAAATAAAGACAAGGGGGAAAGATATCCTTTCAAAATATTTCTTGAGGAAGCCCTTGAGCTATTGAGGGATGCGATGATGGATAACTTTGCTTAGATCCTTCGACAATGACCCACAGGTGATGCATCTTCATCCACCAACCACTCTAGAGGTGCCACTCCTTTTAAGGTACAAGTTAACTTGGATATTCCCATATTTGAATGCTTGATACATGCAGACAATGTAGATAAATGGTTAAATATATTGGAAGGATATTTTTCTGTTCATGACATTTCCAATTGGGAAAATATTACTTTTTCACTTCTTAAAGCGACCCCACACATCAAGAATTTGTGGGAAGCCTACTGTAAACAAAAGGATGAGAGTGAAGCCTCACTATTTTCAGCTGTACCCACTTGGAATTCTTTCTGAGACACCATTAAGGAATAATATTACTCTGTCAGGAGCTATGAAGACAAATACATAAAGTGGAAACTATGACAGGGAAGGGACCAAGATGTGCTAGAGTTCACAAATACTTTCCATACCCTTCACATGAAGTTGGGTATTAAGGATACTTAGCGACATTTGGTGCTCAAGTACTGCCATTTTCTATGCAAGTACATCAAGGATGAGACAGAGTTCTTGGACATCTCCTCGCTCGATACGACATATCGGTACACTGCCAAGATTGAGCATAAGTTTAAACAAAACAAGCAAGACTTCAGATCTGTGAATCCAAAGTAAGGAAAAGGCACTCTCAAAGTACAAAACAAAGTACCAAGCCAAGGAGACATTATCCAGGACAACCCAGTGAAATTGAAAGCAAAGAAAAACACCCCAAAGATGAAGAAGGACACGAAAAAATGGTGAGTTCCATAAGAGCTTCACTTGCAATACAAGTGAGTGTGGGACCAAGTAGTCATTGGTCGTCGAGTTGAAGGCTTCCAAATATGATGAAGGTTCCAACTCTAAATCAGAACCTGATAAGGGAACTCACAAAGGGAATCAAATCATTTATGCAGAGCCTAGTGCCACTATGGTCACCACCAAGATCCAAAAGTTTGATCCTGAAGATCCATAGGAAGGGGAACACTTCTTCCACTCACAAATGTGGGTGAAGGGTTCTCTTCTTCAGTTCATTGTTGATAGCGGGAGCCAAAAGAACCTCGTTTCAGCATAGGTCTTGAAGCGACTTGGCCTAAAGACTACAACACATCCACAATCGTACACAATCCGGTTGTTGTACCAACAACAACATCTTCATGTTATCCATCCACTATCCAGTAGTGTTTCCTTCCCTACGACATCAAGCTCTTAATGGATAAGGTATTCTGTGACATTTGTCCTCTTCAATTATGTGTTGTATTGCTAGGACAACCATACTTGTGGAAGATACATGTTGTATATGAGTCTAGACCTTTCTCTGTGATTATTGCTTTTGATAATAAGTTGTACAAGATACTGGAGGTAGCCCCGCCTACTTGCATCTCTTTGATCACTGAAAAACAATGCAGTAAGATCATTTCCCATACCAAGAAAATTTTTTTCCTTATGATTTTCCCCTAGGGAAAGAATAAGGTTGTGGTCACGGCTTCCAGATAGCGCTGCACTACACAACAACAAAAAATGGACAAGGTCGTGGAGGAGTAAAATGATATTTTCCCGTCACCCACAAGGGTACATATGCACTATGAGGTCAAGCACTCCATTTACCTGATCCCGGGCGTGCCACTGCCCAATGGACAAATATATCCATGGTAGTTTCTAGAGAACGATGAGATCAAGAGGAAGATTCACGAACTATTGCATAAAGGGCACATTAGGGCAAGCTCATCACTGTGTGGGAGCTTGATTGTATTAGTACAAAAAGAGGATGGGACCTAGAGGCTCTGTATTTACTATTAGGTGCTAAACAAGTGATCCATGATTTTTTTTCTTATAGATACATCAAAATTACATGTAGCATAACACTTAGAAACCATGTAATGTAAGCATATAAAACAAAGGTAAAAATACATAATCATACATGAGATTCGATTATAGAGTTCATCCAATTTGGACTACATCTTCGGGCCCTGATAAATAGTGGGGAGGCCTTCATTCATTAAGTGACATAAAAAGAGATAAAAATACAAGAAAAATTCGTTACAATCCTTATACCTCTAAGCTGGAAGAAGGAAAAACAATGGAGAGCCCAGCTTGAGAAACAGGAAGTACCACTAAAATCCTAAAGAAAACTCATGCAAAAATGGTTATCCGAACACCCAATTCGGATAGTCGGGCCTTGTGCACCTGCTCGGAACCTCCATACTGCTTAAGGTGAGGTCCCAGCCTACTGGAAGGTCAGGGTCTGCTGCGTGAAATGATTTTAAACTATTTCAATGATCCCCTTTCCCTTCTTCCAACACAAATGACCTTTTATATAAGAATGGTGGGAAATCACTCAAAACCCGGGTAGTTTCCAACCATAAACCAAGTTAAGCAGGCGAGAGTTTGCCAATAGAGGTTCTTGGGCCCCTTAAGAGTATGCGGAAAGAACCCTTACAAAAATTACCTTACCTTGACAGCTTTATCAGTGTTAGTAATCCATCATTGTTTCCAATCAATGACGAACCAAACCAATACAATAGGGTTTCTTTGATGCAGTGGACCCGTCGGGATTATGAAATATAACATATAAAGTATCATATCTAGGAACCCCATCATAAATCACAGTTATCACTTTTTCTCGGTGGATATCAAAGTCCATATAACTATGATAACAATGGACCCACTAGGTTTATGAAATACATTGTATAAAATATCAAGTCTGAAGCCCATCGCAAATTGCAATTGACAGATGTCGGGTGATACCCCATTTGAATAATCCTACTGTGTTCTATGATTGTGATTTTATCGCATCGCAACTGGCTCTTCCTGTGGCTGATTCTTAACACTTGTTCCCCTCAAATCTGTTATATGCCATTATCCCATTGGAACTTGGCTAGGGCCAATTTTCCTTAATATGTTTCTTCTCGTTGTTGTGATATGCAATATGCAGGACCAATGGAAGCTTGCCACTTGGTGCTTGCCCATTCACTAAGAGTGTCTACCATGTCACTCCTCGTGCCACCTCGACAGTCAAACATAAATCATGACTTGCTCTAACTTCTTCATATGAACTTGAACTTAACTGCCATTCACACCATTAGAATCAGGATGACGGGCACTTCAATCCCATGCTAAATTTATCCAGATTCTGCCACTTTCAGTTTTTAGCCTTTTACCATGCCACTAGTAATTTCTGAAGATCCACTTGGATCAATCCTCCAGTATCCTCTTAGATCAATCCTCCTGTATCCTTTTAGATCAATCCTCCCCACTAAGAGAAGCTTTTTGTCCTCCAAAAGAATTAAATAATCTACACTACTTTGTACATTGTCTGCACCACAAGTGTCATAATAGGTCATCCTTCCTTCTCCTTCAACTTTGTCCTTCGGAGACATAAGCGATGAGTTGGCACCTGCATCTCCTTCAATCCTGTATTACAATATCTTACAAATTACATGTTTCTATATGACCAAAAATGAGCTAAGCATCCCATACATGCCAGGAGTTCATAACACATACTCTATGGTCAAGTTTACATAAAAATGGAAATGATACTCCATCTATTAATGCAAGGCCAAACATCATTGTTGCTTCAACAAGTGATGGAAAACACATCATCACTACAACACATGATTTACAAAAATAAGGCCAAAAAATATTTTTGCTTCAACAAGTGATGGAAACACATCATCACTTTCACAGTTTAAAATGCAACAAAAAATAATGCCAAACATCATTGTTGTTGTAACAAGTGATGGAAAACACATCATCACTTTTATAGTTTAAAATTCAACAAATGATTTGCAAAAAAAAGGCCATGACATTCTACCACACCTAGAAGAACCATCTCTCACTTATCAAAGTGACTCGATCATCTCATTTTGGCACCTTCGTTGGTTGAACAATTTTTTCACCTGGTTCATGCACAGATGCTTTGTCCTTATAATGCAGCTCTCGATGGAACCTCCAACACGTGGCTTCTTGATGATAACCTTTCTCGCAATGACTACAATAAGCCGTCTTCTTCTAGATCTGCTTTACCTTATTCTTTGCCTGCTATTGAGAGGGTCTTTCATGCTTCATCCTATTTCATGTTGCTATTCTACTCCATCACTCAACAAACACATGGTTATGAAATCCAAAAAAAATACAAGTTCTTCCATGCCATGATTTTCATTCATTATTAACAATATTATTGCAATAAAAATGAACATTGGAATACCAAGACTTGTTATATCATTCTTGCTGGTCACTGGTATGATCATCAGAATGAGAGCTTTCCTCACCTGTTTCTCTGCAATGCATACTACCATAGGTTGATGGTGATGTGTTCCCATAATCCTCTTTACTCGACAGTTTCAACAATGTCATGGAAGCTTCTAACATCTTTGAGCATTTTCCTTCAGTGCACCCCAACCTTGCGAATCAAGGTCTTTGCTCAACCTCCAATGGCTGAGTTATGCCTTGGCTATTAACACCAAGTCCTTCTTCTTTCTTGCACCTCTTCTCGATAAGGAGTCTCATGTTTGTCCCTGTAATGGGTACTTCCATAGTTCCAACAAAAATTATACTATGTGAGTATGAAATTGAAGAGAAATTAACATCTTTTAAGTCCACTATCGATTTGGAGAGAAATAAGGAGGGATTCTCATCATCTATCCTCAGTGGTTTGCTAGATGTTTTGGTGAATTCCCCAACCTCCTTCTTGACATATCCAAGTCCTGCCTGATGAGGTAATTCCTCTACTTTGATGGGGTTCATGATGCCATCGCCATTAATGTCAAGGCCCTTCCCCTCATACCCGATTCTCCTTAACAGTTTGGAGTTGATTCCTGTTGTATGATTTTCAAAAATGGTGAAATCGACATCACGAAAAATATTGGGAGTCGAAGAATTATTTTTTACCTCATGGGGATCATGCTATATATTTTCTAAGGCCTCATCCTTAGCTTGCAGCTGGCATAGTAACGTCTATTTCTCATTTTTCTCTTCTTGTAGTAGCCTTCTTAATTCAGCTTTCTCTTTTGAAAGTTTATGGTTAATCTCCCCATTCAAGGAAGGTGATGAATAAGATGCATAAGCATCAGAAGATGTGCATGATGCATCGCTCTCCTCCTCTATTCTTTTATCATATGCTTCATACATGATGTCCACCATTTTGGACATTTGCAGGGAGGTCTCGTGCATTTCTTTATCATTCTCCATGGCTGCACACTTGGTCACTTACATTCACAACAATTAGCAATACCACTTCTCTTCCCAATGAGCTTCAACATCGTCCATGTATCCTCTTCGTGATGCACATCCTTGAGGCTTATTTCTAGTCAGTGTACTCATGTAATTTGTATCAACTAAGACCTACTCTGATACCACTTGATCTAGAATTTTGATGCTTATAGTTGCATAAAAATTACACGTAACAGAGAACTTAAAAACCATGGAATGTAAGCATATAAAACAGAGATGAAAAGATATGACTATGCATGAGATCAAGACACATATATTTTATTATGGAGATTATCCAATTCAAACTACATGTTAGGGCCCTGCTCAATAGTGGGGAGGCCATCATTCATTAAGTGACATAAAAAGAAATAAAAATATGAAAGACATTCTCTACAATCCTTATACCTCCAAGCTAGAAGATGGGCGAAGAATGGAGAGCCTACTTTTAGAAACGAGAAATACCACTAAAATCCTAGTGAAAAATCATGCAAAAATTCCTATCTGAGTACCCAATTCAGATAACTAGGCCTTCTACACCTCCTTGGTACCTACCTACTACTCGGGGCGAGGTCTGGGACTACTACCAGGTCAGGGCTCGCTACGTTCAATGCTTTTGAACTATTCCGTTGATGCCCTCTCCCTTCTTCCAACATAAATGGCCTTTTATATAAGAATTACAACAAATCCCTCAATACCTGGGCAGTTTCCAATGGTAGACCATGTTAAGTAGTTAGGTGTTTTCCAACATCAGTTCTAGGGCCCCTAAATAGCACATGGAAACAACCATTACAAGCATGGTGAAACTCTTTAACTGCATTGACTAAGAATTTACATTTCCCTGATGGCTTTATTGATGCTAACAATCCTTTGACGATTCCAATCGTCGATGAACCAAACCCATACAACTGGTGTTCTGTGATGCAGTGGACCCAACAAGAATATGGAATATAACATATAAAGTATCATATCTGGGAACCCCATCGCAAATCATAATCGGTGCTTTCCCTTGGTGGATATCAAAGTCCATATAACTATGATAATTGCGGACCTGCCAGGGTTATGAAATACAGCGTATAAAATATCAGGTCTGAAGCCCATTGCAAATTGCAATCAATGGATGTCAGGTGATACCAAATTTGACTTCTCCCATTGTGATATGTGATTTTGATTTCAGCATATCACAATTGGCTATGTCGAGGGTCGATTCTTAACACTTTTTCCTCTCCGATCCTCAATATGGGATTATCGCATCGCGACATGGATAGGGCCAATTTTCCTTAATTTGTTTCTTCTCCTTGCTGCAGTATGTGGGAAGAATGGTAGCCTACCACTTGCTGCTTTTCTATTCGTTGAGAGTGTCTACCACATCATTCCTCTTGTAACATAGACAAGTCAAGCATAAATTTTGAATTTCTCTAACTTCTTCGTATGAACTCAGATTTGAGTGACATTCACACTGCTGGAATCAGGATGATGAGCACTTCGATCTGATGCTAAGTTTATCCATATTCTACCACTTTGATTTTTGAGCCTTCTACCATGCTCCTGGTACTTTCTGAACATCCACCTGGATCAATCCTCCAGGATCCTCCTAGATCAATTTTCCTGGATCCTCCTAGATCAAAAAGATTACTGTCCCAAATAGGTACCCAATCCCATGGATTAATGACCTTCTGGACTAGCTCAAGGGGGCTAAATAATTCAACAATATTGGCTTGATGTCAAGTTATCACTAGGTGCCTATTGAACCCTCTGATGTGTGGAAGACTACCTTCAAATATGAGGAGGGCCTTTTCAAATGGTTGGTCATGTCATTCAGATTAACGAATGCCCCTCAACCTTCATGACGCTAATGGATGATATCTTGCGACCCATCACCAATGCATTCATGGTGGCATATTTAGATGAAATCTTTATCTTCATCTAGAGTTGGGAAGATCACCTCCACCATATTGGACAGGTCTTTCAAACCCTACACCAACACAAGTTGCGTGCTAACTTCGAGAAATGCACTTTTGGCCTAACCAAGGTTCAATATCTAGGGTACATTATTGATGAAGAGGGTGTACATGTGAAGCCATCTAAGATACAAGTCATTCGGGATTGGCCAACCCCAACTGCTTGATCTAGGATCCGTTAGCTACCTGAATTAACCAAGATCTTTTACTTCTGCGATGTTTTTAGAATTTCATTCAAAATAACATAAAATAACCACATCTGCATGCTTAAACAAGAGGAAACATGACAACGATCAACAAATCAGGAACATTATACATTTGATAATGGAGTTCATCTAGTGTGGAATATGCCTCCGGGCCCGATGTCAAGATGGTGGAGGCTGCTTCATATGCTGCTGGAAATGATGATGATGTACATGAAGTACTCTTTTTCAAAGAAAGGACATACACCCTCAAATAAGAGTGGCTTTTCTCTCCATGAGATGTTCCTCTTACATGAATTATCACTCAAGAAGGCTTCCTCTCAGCAAGACAACTTAACATGAGCTCACACAATCTGTCTATAAGTATCCCTTCAACATATTTACACACTGATCTCAATAGAAATATATAGCAATAAAGTCTAAATACATCTCACATAAGGTGGAAATAATGATCCCACAATATAACATCAAAATGGAAAGAAACATGATACATCATCTCAACAATTATGAAGGAAAACATGACATGACTGATTCATGTACCTTCACCTTTGAATTTGACCAAAAATTTGAAGGTGCAACTGCAAAAATTGACTGCACTAGCGAATTTCTGTCATCAAGCGGTGTAAAATTGACTATCGATTTATCGAATTCTGACATCGTCAAAATATGGGCCTTTGGGAATCTCTTAGATTCCCCACAACTCTCCAACGATTTTGTTCTGTAGGCCAACTAGAGATCTGCAATGTAAGTCACAAATCTAATCTTGCCATCATGATCCTTGTGATATTTTGAGACTTTTGAGTGTAAACTCAACTGCATTTTGACTCTATCCATTTTCAGTGTCCAAGGAATCTCGAAGATTCCCTCAAGATTCTTTAAAGATAATTCTCTACTGGGAATCTAAAAATATGCTGCTCAAATGCTGATTCTAATTTCACCATTGTGTTCCTTGTGAAATTCTGGAAAAAACACCTATAAAGTTCATATCATTTTGATGAAATAAAAATTTACCTCCCGAGAGAATCTTTCAGGCATAAAAAATATTCTTTGTAATATTTGTCTCAAAAACTGTGCCGTCAATCTACCTCCTGGAACTACGTCTTGGTTCCGCACTGCTCAAAATTTCATAACTTGCGTTCCACACCTGCTCATGGCTCCATTGGCCTCCAAATTCCTGCAATCTACCTTGACACTCCCTCCTCGTCGAATTAAAAGGCAACTTTAATATAAATCGTTGGTAGACTTACCAACGATGAGTCTTTGGCTCAGTGGTTAATTCAGGTGGTTTGCAGCCAAGGGGTTGGGGGATCAAATCTCACCCCTTCCAAAGTCGACACGTGTCTATTACTTTTAAAACATTTTAACCATTTTTTGGCGGATATATACACGATTTACAACCTGACAACCATTTTTTTGTTTTTTTACTGTTGTTTTGTTTTGTGTGCAGGTGGGCCAAACAGGCTAGTCGGGCAGGTTCAGGACCCGTCACCTCCGAGAGTGACAAGTGGCACATGTTGGGGCAAGGTTTTTCAACGAGCGGCCCACTCAATATAAAACGTAGATATTTGGTGTATTATATATATATATATCTATATCAAATAGTGATATTTCCAATTTGACCGAAACTAAGAGTCATTAGAAAAATTAAGTGATCTACGTTTTTTCCCATTCTCGAGAGCCAAATTTCATGTCCCAGACTCGATCAATTTGTAGTAACATTTTATCTAGCCCACATGCCCACTTTGACTAAAAATTTTACTAGCTCTATCTCCCTCATACGAACTCAGATTTGAGTGTCGTTCACACCATTGGAGTCAAGGCAGCGAGCACTTCACTCTCGTCATGTTTTGAGAGAAATATGACCACTTTTAATTTTGACAATTTCTAAACCCTCTTGGACTTTTGCATATGTCTGGAGCCGCATGAATCACACTGTAATAAAGCTCCACATATTTTTGGGTCTTGCCAATTTCTACTGTAGGTTCATGTTGGGGTTCTCTCATATCACTTGGCCTTTAAGTCAAGTCACTAAGTGTGGAGAGAAAGAAAAGAACTTTGGTCAAAAAACCAATAACAAGCATTCTCCAAGTTGAAGATTTTCCTTTGTTCTACACCAATGCTCACATTACTTTACATACAACAACCATTTGAGATTGAGACAAATGCCTCTGACTATGCTATTGGTGTGGTTCTTACTCAGCATGGGCATCTAGTGGCTTACCACAGTGAGAAACTTTCAGACACAATTTGAAAGTACCCCACTTATGACAAAGAAATGTATTCCATTGTACGAGTATACCATCAATGGAAGCTTTACATTATGGGGAAGGAAATAATCATCCACATAGACCACCGACCTCGACAATTCATAAAGACACAAGGGACGTTGTTGAACGACCACCATAAGAAATGGTCCACCATTTTGAAATAGTTCCATTTGAACATTAAATAGCACCAATAATGTTGATGATTTCCTTAGTCAACCACCGGTCATGGTGCTAATCACTATGCTCAACTCTTGTGGGCACAAGACATCAGGGTCACCGAATCTTTACAAGATTGATCCAGAATTCAGCAGCGTATAATAGAGACTCCTAGAAGGGAAGAATGTTCCAAATTTCCACCTTTAGGATGCACTATTATGCCACCTAGGACACATCTATGTTTCTTCACATGAGCATGCCAAGATGATTTGAGAGGTGCAATACAGTCAGGTCGCTAGACGTTTCGAAGTAGGGAAAATAATGGCGATATTGGAGAAGTATTTTTATTTTCCAAATTCGTCAAGACATTGGGAAGTAAATTAGATCTTGCACTCCCTACACCATTACTAAACCAACAATAAAGAAGAAATGCATGTATACTCCTCTACTACTCCTAGCTAGCCTTGGGAATCTCTCTCCATGGATTACATGTCAGGCCTTCCTTCTACTAAGCTCAACAACAATTTTGTTTTCGTGGTTGTTGACAGATTCTCTAAGATGGCCATCATGGCAGCCTGGAAGAAGATTATCACAACAAAGGCCATTGCTAAGATCTTCTTGGAGGGAGCATGGATACACTTTGGGATCCCATAATCCATTGTCTCAAAATTAGGAGAATAGATTCTTGAGTGCATTTTCATCAAGTCTTTGGTCGATTCTCGATACAAAACTTACTACGTCCACGAATTTCCATTCCCAAAATGATGGTCAAATAGAGGTTGTCAAAATGATGATCCTACAAATTCTGCGCATGTACAACTCGAAGCATCCATGAACGTGGGATGAAATTCTCCCCTATGTCCAACATAGCTATAAAATATCTCTCCATGGCTCAACAGGCCACAACCCTTTTTAGGTATGGCTCAGATTTTATCCACTATGCCCCATTGATGTGGCCATACCATTTGCATCCACTCAGGTAGATTCAAGTCACGTTCTGTCTGAAGTTGAAAGGGCTAACAACTTCACTGAGCACATTCAACACATCCACTAGTAGGTCCATGATATATTGGATAGATCCAAAGCTAAGCACAAGAAGTTCCATGATCAACATCGACTGTTGCACAAGTTACATGTGGGTGACAAAGTTTGGCTACATTTTCAGAAGGATCACCTTGCTGGGCCCCAGCACAAGCTTTGTCCACTCTAATATGGTCCATATACCATCACCAAGGTTGTTGGTGACAATGCCTTCGAGCCCAACATCCCACCATTCCTTGGTCTACACCCAGTGTTCAATGTAGATCACCTTCGGCCATACTTTCCATCGTTCTTGAACACATCTGAAATTGCAGAACAACTCACACCAGCAGACAACCTGTACTGCATGGAACAAGCAAAAATCGATGATATCATGGAGACATAGATCAAGAGCGCTCACCAATAGAGGATAAAACTATATCGAGTTGTCAAAGAAAGCCAACTCCTTCACTAGGGCAAGTCGTTAACTAGGGACCAAGTTCAATAGAAATTTCCTCACCTCATGCAGGCTCTACACACAATGTGGTCCATTGCTTACTAAGTTTGGAGGAATGATCTAGGTGGATATTGGTTACCAACAACCTATTCCACCTAGACCCACAGTCAATTTCATCTATTTCCTTGTTTATTTCATCAT
Source organism: Pinus taeda (assembly GCA_000404065.3). Taxonomy (NCBI): domain Eukaryota; kingdom Viridiplantae; phylum Streptophyta; class Pinopsida; order Pinales; family Pinaceae; genus Pinus; species Pinus taeda. The sequence continues at coordinate 32,793 of APFE031401541.1, forward strand.
TTACTATTTTTAGTAGTTTTTCGGGTCTTCAACTTCTGGAGAAGTTTTGACTCACTAAATGATGTTTTTTTCATGTATGCAGTAGGTCCATAGCCATAGGCAAGGGCCTACAATGAAACCTCTAGTACTCAAAGAGATTTTTTGAACAAGGTATCGTACACACCAAACATAGATAATATGACCAAGTTACGACCCCAAGATGTTGGCTGCCCAACTAACCCGAACGGGGCCGACAAATTCTTGGTTTTACATCTCCTAGGGTTAGAGTTTTGATTGTTTAGGTTTTCTCATGTTTACCAATAATAAATAGGCCCTTATGCCTCATTGTAATATAGTTCAGAGGCATGTATCCACCACATCTCTTCTCAGAGATAAGCTACCATCACCTGAGCTATCTTATTTCCATTTTGTTTGTAAGCGTAGTTCAATATTTTTCTATTAATGAAATGAAGTGTTTTTCTATTGCATCTCTATGTTTATGATTATATCTATAAGTTTTTTTTTTCATGTTTAAGTTCAAATCAATTGTACACTATCATCCATGTTTTAATGCTTGTGTTAATATTATGAAAATTGAATTTATGATATGAAATTTTATGCATGCATGTTACATTTGGAGTTCCATATACATGTTTTGTTGACAATTGAATTAGTTTAAAATCTATTTAAGATTTAATGTTTAATTAGAACTCAAACAAATTTGAAGACATAATTCTATTATGTTGTGTATATTTTAAGGGGATTTGTAATCATGGTATGTGCTAAGGATCTATTGATCATGCATATGAATTTTTTCTTTTACTGCCAATAAGTAGGTGTTCTAAATTCATACATACTTTCATGCAAATATATCATAAATTACTAAAAATCAAATTTAATATTAAAAAATTACTAATAAAAATAACAATAAAAAAGTCTAATATAATTATAATATACTAATTATTTTCGCAATTAACAAAACATAATTAAAATCATAATTCAACTTAATCTATAACTATTTTATCCTTGGATGGGGTGAATATCAAGAGGGAATGAGGGCAAGGGTGGTTGTCATCCCACCTGACCAAAGGCTAGGACCAAGGGACATGGAAAAATGCTCCTCTGAAAGATTTATTATTCTATTCATTCAATATGTGTACCTTCAATCCAACTATCCACACAACAAAAGTTATGTATTTGTACATGAGTTGTATACCCTCATTTTGATCACCAATCAGGTTCCAACTGATGCAGTTCCATTGCAGGAAAGGATTTTTTACCAATGGCTCAAATCCCACATTTTCATTTTGTGATTGATCTTTATTAAATTGGAGAGAAGGGAAGCCTTATATTTGAGCCTACAGGGTATATGAATAGGTATAGATGTTTCTATCCATAGCCATTCCTTATCATGAATCAAATTTTTAAAAGGCTACTTTCTAAATTGGAATAGGTTAATTCAAGGAAGTTGCTCCACTCTAGTATACAACATCACAAAGAAATTACTAAACCTTATATTCTATATAGAATTTTTATCTTATAATACCCAGTGTCCTCATACAAGTTGGTTATCTCTTTAGTGTTTCTAGTGCTCAGGCCCTCTCCTATTCAATTCCCCCATCCCCGCTCATGCATGCATCCGCAAGTTGTAGACTCCTTGGTTTTTGTTTGGGTTATTCCCCCTTCTCATACCTAGCCCTCCCATTATTTGGACCCTTTGTACCTTGTGTGTGTGTCTCCACCTTCATCCTTTGTTTGCTCCATCACGTTGCATGTTCCTTCATTCACATTATTTCAAAGCAGACTCTTTATTAGGGTTCTTCTTGTCTATTTTTCGCTAGGGCTTACCCATTAGAGAAATTTTGAGGTATAAAATGGGCCTACTAAGGAATATTATATAGAATGATAATGGAAATAATAAAATAATATTATATTACCTCATCAATCTTTGGAGAGAAAAAAGAAAAACTACTTTTACAACTCGTATTTTCAACTTAACTCCCTATGATTTTACTCAAATTTTGAGTGGGAGAACTTGTTGGATGCAGAATTTAACTTTTCATACAAGGAGTACCCATGTTGCACACTTTAGATGGACCCATCTACATGAAAAATGTGAAATACAAGAAAAACATGTTACGGGAATCATTTTTTCATGTATTTCAGATTTCTCGTATAGTAGGGTCCATTGAAAGAATGAAACATGGACACTCTTTCAATGAAAAATTAAATTCCGCATGAAAATTTGCTCCCATTCGGAATTTGAGTAAAACTATAGAGAGATAAGTTGAAAATATGAGTTAGAATATATATTATATATATATATATATATATATATATATATATATATATATTATATATAGAGAGAGAGAGAAGGAGAGAGAGAGAGAGAGATATTTTTACTCCAAAAATGGTGAATCATCCCCCATGGTTGACATCATCAAAATTGAATCCTATTGGTTCTTACAAATTTGATTTTTTTTAACATTTTTTTTTTTTTATGCCCATTTTTAACCTCAAAATTTCTCTAATGTTTATTTTTCCATCTCCCTTATGTTTTTTTCTACGATTCAACTTATTGGTTGTTCTTTTTGTTGTGATGACTCTCCTCATGATGCTTGTGTTACGTCGTGATCTTCTTGATTCTCTAAATCCCTATTTCCTTTTTGTTTTTTCTTAGGCCTTTCCTCTCCTCTAACCATTCTTCTATGCCTCATTAGTAGGATTACTTTCATAGGGGAACCACCTATTACCAAGAGCATGTTGGCAAGGGTAGTACAAGTATGCATCATCATCTAGAGGAAGCTCCCTCTTACTTAAGTATACTCACATTAGGGCCTATTCACGAAACGTTCATCCATGGTAATGGAGAGGTTTCCATTCATGTGCTACACCTCTCATATACAAAGGTTCTTACTAATTTAAAGGATTTTATTCTAGACATACGACGTGATAAACATCAATTTAATCAATATATGTAGATAATTGATCTCTACTGGCACATGAAGATTGATGTGGGAGCATTAATTAGGTCATTTTGTTTAAAACCCAAAGGGGACTTGTAAAGTTTAAATAGATACCTCACTTTACTCCTTTTTTATACGAATTATACTTAGGAGGATTTATGGGCCAAGTGTCATGATTCTAGATGGATTTGGAATGTCAAGTTGTTAGGATATTTTGGGAATTGGCCAAGTAGGCATTTCTAAGTATTGACAATTGTCTAGTTTGCCTAGAAGAAATTTGTTGACAAATGTCAAAAACCTTTTTTCTTTTAGCACATTTCTCTCGATGAAGATTATATATGTGTGTTATATGTACTATGAGAAAATGAGATTAAGCACCGAAATAAGAAGCTCGAGAACAAAAGAAACCTTAAAGAATGATCATTTGAATTTCCTTTCCAATTACTCCTTTTGAATTTAATAGAAATTGTATGACACATGCCTTTTATACCCTTTCCAAATGTATAATAAAACTCCTGTCAATAGGAGAATATAAATTCTATCGCTAGATAATGAAAGGCTAAGAGGTGAATGTTGTGACAAAGGACTGTTGATTTAAGAGTGTTAAGATGACATCAGCCTAAGGAAATTCCATGCCAACACTTTTGGATATCCTCTTGAGAGTAGGGAATGATTGTGTCTAAAAATATAGCTAATTCTCTTGACATTGAGTTAATTTCCATTGCTTCAATATAGAGGTATTGGTATATCATCAATGAATAAGGAATACATTGTGTTCATGCTTTAAATATCACATCTGAGGTAGTGCACAAGAAAGGAGCCATGTATAATAGAGTTATTAATATCATTGTGGCTATATGCTACAACCCTCAATGCTTCAAATAGGGAGCTATGCCTTAGACAAGGTGTTGCACTCATGCCTCCAAATGTATGAATTATGTAAAGTTGTGCCACAACTGTGAAGCTCAATTCATTTTTCCTGTAAGCCTAATTTCAAAGACTATTTGGCTTTGACTAATTAGTGGTTAGGACAGAGTGGATTTCACTCGACAAAGATCTTGACTAAGCACAAGGGAAATATGGTTGGGCTTTGGGTTCAATAAAAAGATAAATTATAAAGAAAGGCAAGGTGAAAATAGATACTTTTGACCCAGGAAGTGTTAAACAGTGCCAACCTCACTAACCTCGAGTGGATCAGTAAAGCAACCTTCCAACGAAGCAGTTGGACTAGTGAATGGAAGTGCATGGAAAGGGAAAAGGTTGAAATTTGACCAATTTATAGTTTGATGATAGTGCGATCATTGTGTGATGAATAAAGTGCCAGGTGTACAATTCAAATAAGTATCAGGTCTACAAATTTTTAAATCAGTGCGAGGATCTCATATGGACATTAATGGTTTTCTTTAAGAGTGGTGTTAAAAGTAAAATATGCACCCTCCAAAAAAGACCAATGGTCAACTACATTGTTTAGTTTGGAAGTGTGTGTTCAGGGTTAGCTGAGCCTTGTAAACATATATTGATATACAAAGGACCCAAAAAGGGAGTTCCCACTACACAAAATTATTTTAAGAGTTGGAAATTGAAACCAAGGATCTCACATTTTGATGGGAAACTTCATTTGGTACTTTATATAACTGGGATTCATGTAGTGGAAGGAGGATCTTGGGAAAATTAAGCAGGCCACTAAAGAGGTATGCATAATTTGTGGTATCATAGCATAATATCAATTTTGAAATTGAAGGAGAAGGGGATTGAAGCTCTAATCTTTCCAATAGGAAATTGAGAAGGATTTTAATTGTAGAAAATAATCAAGATGATAGGGATCCTAGAAGAAGATAATATTTCTCAAGGAAAATAAGCATGAGTGAGTGGATTTTGTACTCACTAACTGAAGAGAATATGCGAAACCTGAGAGGTAATGATTTATTTTTTTATTTTAATGATGAATCTCAACTTGATAATTTTGGAAGGAAAATATTGAGAAGGCAAGTGATACAAAGAAACTAATTGATTTTACATTGAGGATAAGAGATGCTCAAAAGAAATGGGAGATATGAAAAGGAAGCTTCCCAAGAAAAGGAAAATTGTACAAAACTCTGAAAGTGAATGAGTATGGGAGCACACATTAAGAGGATTATTCAAAAGCAGAGGTCACATAGATGAAGAAATTTCTAGCATGGAGAAAAGCTAGAAGTAGAGGAGGAAACCTCAGACAAGTGAAGAGTTGGAAGAGATCTTGATGAGAGAACTTGGTAGTTAACAAGTCATTCGGTTTATTTAATTTAGGCAATAAAGCTAATAATTACTAAGAGTTCTAAAGTATTAGTATAATTCTCAGAGGATGTGGCATAGAATCCTTGCAGCAAGAAAGGTTGCAGAAGAAGAAATCTTAGTTGGGGTTGGAAAGTGAAGCAGCGTAAGAAGAGGTCCTTAAGAGAAGAGAAGCTGAAGAGATTTCAAGGTGTGATAAAGGTAGAGTATCCATAGAGGAGCCAAGAGTGCTCAAACTAGTTCCGGAGGAAGGGACCAAGGGAATACCAATAGCCCAGGTTGAGGCAAAATATGTGAGGTGTTCGAGTAACATGCAATGGAGAAGACTTGTTACAAAGGCTTCTTTGCAACTCACAGTGGGAAATTGGAAGCTCACATGAAGGGAGGAATGGAGATGGCTATTGATGACCATACTTGAGGTTCAAAGAGAAGCCAAAATAGAGAAAAAAAGGGATTCCATGGGAAATGTCATGGGAAGGAAATTCATCCAAGTGGAATTTGATAAGGAGATTGATGAGTTGAAGGAGATACTAAATTTAGTGAAATTGTTGTTGGAATTGGAAGACCAGAGGCGGAGATGGAACCTCGAGAGGAGGTTCAAATTACCTACCATACAAAAGATTTTTAAGAGGAAAATCACTAAATCTAGAAATATTTTGAGGAAGATAAAGCACCTATTGAATGTACAACTCAGATAAGAGAAGCTAAGAGAAGTTAAACCTATGGATGAAGAAGTTTATTATTTTGAAGAAAAGTAAGGCACAACCCTTAAAGGAGAATAAGGTTCTAAAGAGAGACTATTTGTGAGTATCCTAGATTATGTGGAAGGTCCAAAGCAACAAAGGGTGTTGCAAATAAAGGACTCTAATGAGGAATTAATCAAATGTCTCATGGAATGTAAAGAAGCTTATGGAAAAAATATTATGACAGGAGCATTAGTAAACACTTAAGAGAAAACTAATCAGTATTGTGTATGTGCAGGTCTTAAAGGTAGAAAACTATTGCAAGTTTCCACAAAGGAGGAGGAGACTCTCAACTTTCACCTAAGAGGCAATGGCTAAAAAGAATCCATAGGAAAATTTCGAAGTATGATTCTCATAGAGAATAATAAGGGAATGAATTTGTCAGAGGACTTATAGCAGAAGACTATGAAATATAAAGAATAATGGTTTACAAAAGAGGAAATTTACACTGTGTTTGCAAGAACAACTCAAGGTAGTTTTGATAACATGGTGGAAGAATGTGGTTCCCTAGAGTGAAGAATAAAAAACTCGAGGGAAGGTATTTAATACACCAAATTGGAGTTCAATGAAGGAGTAGCTTAAAATTTTGATAAAAAAACTAAGGAGTAAGTATGGATAAGGTATTTATAACTCTTACATAAGAGGAATCCCATGAGTGAAGACTAGATCCAAAGGAAAATTCAGCTATGGAACCTCATATTTTTAATTGTAATGAGTTGGGTATGAATGAAGGTTTCTAAAATGGTGGAGGAAAACCATTTATGGTTGTAATAAAACTGGAGAGAGTACCTTCCTAATGCATGGAAGGAAGATAGGATTTGTAATCCATCCTCAAACTAACTATATAATTCAGGGGGAGTGAATGTTGGAAGTAGTAGAAGAGGTTAGGTGGCCATTTGTTTTAAAAATTGGTGAATTTTATATTAGTGTACATTTTTTAGGGGACAATAATGGACAACAAATGTTAAGAGAGAATGAGCATGATGGATTTCTCCAAGGAAGCAAAATTGAAGAGGGAGATGGTGGAAAATATTTAAGAAAGGACAAGGTAGAGTCCCAAATGTAGAGACAATGTAGAGTGGAGCCAAGAGAACCTTGCAAAGAAACCTCATAAATGATCATGGCACTTATTACTCATAAAAATGTGGAGAGAAAAATTGAGTTCCTATTGAGACAATGGAGGAGGTTTAATTACACCTGGAATTCCACCAAGAAGAAAATGCTAAATGGCCATGGAATATAGCCATATGGAAGTAGCTGTAGAAGGATTTTTTGGCTCTAGAAGATAAACATAATACAAAAGGAATGAATTTTTACCCAAACATGACAAAGGGAGGTTTCAAGAAGAAAAAATTGAGGTAAGTACTAACGAAGTATAAAGATCTTGTTGCTAAGATGAAGAGGACAACATTGGTTTGCGAAGACCATTAGGGGGAAGCTGATGAAGATAAAGGCCAATATTTAAATTAACTTCTCATGAGGAGTGATGAAGACAATTGAATTAATAATGGATCTAAAATCCTATGAGGAGAGAATAGTGAATTAGATGATCAACATTCAACATGAAAATTTTGAGCTAAAGAAGGATGGAAACAAGAAAAACTTCGAGGATGAAGTTGATAATATGTGGATGATTATACAAAAATTCTCCACCAAAGTGTGTAAATAGAGGATAACAACAACTAGAAATAAGGAGCAAATGATTTTCAAGGATTTCCTCGACAAAGCCAGTGGCATATTGTAGAATCATGTGTGGGATCCTCACAGATTGAAACCAAATTTAGAAAAACAGGTAGCTATGAATATTAGTAAGAACAAAATTTTGTTTGGGATCCTAGAGGGTTCAACCCCTTGAATACATTTGACCAGGTGGTTGAACTTTTTCCATCTAGGGATTTTGATGCAGGAGAATCAATTAGGCCATTTTGTTTAAAAATTAAAGGGGTCATGTAAATTTTAGATAGTGGCCAACTTTATTCCATTTATGTATGAATTAGAATTAGGAGGATTTATAGGCCAAGTTTCCTCATTCTAGAGGGATCTAGACTATTAAGTTAGAATATTTTTGTAATTTGTTAAGTAGGCCTTTCTAAATATTGACAAATGTCTCGAGTGGGTTGTAAAAACTTGTGGATAGATGTCTAAAATTGTTTCATTCTATTAGGAGATTTCTCTCAATTAGTATTATAGATATGTGTGTTTCATATTTACTGTGAGAGAACAATATTGACGACATAAAGAAGAAGCTAGAGAACAAAAGAAATCTTAGAGAACGAGTCTTTGAATTTTCTCTGTAAATGTTACTTCTTAATTTAATAGAAATTTTATTATTCCTATGTTTTATTCCCTATACGGATGCATGATAAAATTCCCGTGAGTAGGAGAATGTAATTTTTTGTGTTGAAAAGGTAGAGGAGCCAAAGCACAAATTAACACTTAAAACACATGAGCTCCAACTCTTCTATTGATAACACAAAACTTGATAAATTGCAATGAATCCGATGAAGGGTATTTAAACCTTTTCTACTAGTAGCTTGCCTAAAATAGCTTCACATGCAACGACACACTAAATTCGACTATGAATTAACTCGAATTGACTCAGCAATTTATTAACTGGCTCTCTAATCTTATATTGTTCTCCATGCGAGTGTTAATTAACTATTTTAACACTCCCACTTAATTACGACCGCTAAACTAAGACATGACTCATTACAACTCAAACATGCTTATTGTTCTATGTCTCAGCTAGGCTTACAACATCCAAGTTTGTTTTGTGAAACTCAAACACATATTTTGCTAATGGCTCGGTAAATATATCATCCAATGGATCACTATATTTACAACAGTTCAGGTGAACTTCTCCATTTCTCACAAGTTCTTTAAAAAAGTGATATCCAGTATCAATATGCTTTCTCTCCTGATGAAACACACTATTCTTATATAGTGCAATAGTTGAGGTGTTGTCACAATATATTTTTGCTGATCCTTGTTTTTTGTACTTGAGTCCATCAAATACTCTTCTTAAACATACTTCTTGACATGTTGCTAATGTTTCTACTACATATTCTACTTCCACTGATGAAAGCATCACAATAGGTTTCTTCTTAGATGCCCATGCTATCACACCTGAAACAAGATGGAACACATAGCGAGAAGTGCTCTTCCTATCATCCAAAATACCTGGAAAATCATTTTATGTGTAACCATTCAAATCCTTCTTTTATGTGCTTTCATACATTATGCCATAATACCTAGTTCCTATTATGTATCTCATAATTTATTTTCCTACTCTCTAATGTGTGTCCTTTGGAGTCTCCATAAATTTGGAAATCAAACTCACTCCTTGCATAATATCTGGTCTTGTAGCTATGGGATACATGAGGCTACCAACCAATCCTTTGAATAGATTTGGATTGACATATGTTCCTTCATCATCCTTTCTTAACTTTGTACTTGTTGCGACTGGTGTAGGGACAGTTTTGAAATTATCCATCCTAAATCTTTTCAGCAAATATTTGGCATATTTATTTCGACAAATAAATATTCCTTTTTCAAGTTTCTCAAATTCTATGCCAATAAAATATTTCATAACCAAGATCTATCATCTAAAATTCTTTCATCATGGCTACTTTAAGTTCATTCAATTCAAAATCACCTGTATAAATCATGTCATCAACATATAAGAAAAGAAACAAAAAAATGTCATGCTCATTTACTTTTGTGTACAAGGTACGCTCAATGTTGCTTCTACAAAATCCATTTTTAATCATGTAGCTATCAATTCTGTTATACCAAGCCCTAGGTGCTTTATTTAGTTGATAAAGTGATTTCTTCAACCCATAAAATTTATCTTCTTTACCTTCAACTCCATAACCTAGTGGTTGTTACACATAAATTTCTTCTTCTACAATTCCCTTCAAGAATGTTTATTTCACATCCCTCTAATATAATGTCCACTTGTTAGAAGTTGTTGTGGCTAGAACTCCTCTTACAATATCCAATCTAGCTACTAAAAAAATGTTTCTCCAAAATCTATTCCCGGTTGCTCCAAGAATACTTTTGCTACAAGTCTTTCTTTAAATTTATTAATTTCACCTTTCTCATTCAACTTTTTCTTGTATACCCATTTCACAGTAATGAAATTTTTGTCCTTTAGCAAATCAACCAAATCCCATGTATCATTCTTTTCAATAGCTTCAATTTCTTCAACCATGGTTTGCACCCAAGTTTCATATCTGATTGCTTCTTCAAATGAAGAAGGTTGGAATGAAAATAATGTAAAGTTTGAACTAACATCCAAATCATCATAAATATCTTTCAGACTTCTCATGTTTATCTTAGCATTTCTTGATTCATCACCTGATTCACTATTAGGAGAATATTGACCTATTGATCTTCTTGAAGATCCATGTTGCTTAGAAAATCTTAGAGTCCTTGTTGATCTATCTCTATTTGGTGTCTTCACTTGTGATTCTTTCTACTCCTCTTTTTCTACATCACCTTCTTCGATTAGTGGCACTTGTGCATCAACTTCTTTGTCTAGACTACCATTCCATGACTCTTGTTCATTAACGCAACATATATGCTAATTATGGTCTTCTTGGTGCCATGGTTATACAATTTGTAAGCTTTTGATTGCTCACTATCACCAGTAAATATCCATTTTTCACTTTTATCATCCAATTTGCCTCTTCACTCAAGCACATGTGTGTAAGCTACACATCCAAACACTTTGAGATGAGTTACACTACAAGATATACCTAACCATGATGGTTCTGGTACTCTATTCATTACACTCTTTGTAGGAGACTCATTGATCACATAAATAGCACATACAACTGCTTCATCACAATACTCATTAGACAAGTTTTTGCCTTTCAACATGCTTCTTACCATGTTCATAATGGTTATGTTCTTTCTATTTGTTGCGGTGTGTACCTGGCTGTAAATTGTCTTATGATTCCATGTTGTCTTTAGTAATCATGGAATGCCTTCGAATCATATTATCTACCACGATCTAACCTCAATATCTTGATCTGTCGATCACTTTGGTTCTCTGCTAAGGCTTTGAATTATTTGAACATTGCAAAAGTTTCAGACTTCTTCAAGAAGAAAATCAAAGTCTTTTTGTTGTAGTAATCAATGAAAGTGAGGAAGTAACAACTTCCACCAATCGACTCTGCCCTCATAGGTCCCCACAAGTCTGTATGCACTAGCTCAAGAGGTTACTTTACTCTATATGTAACTCCCTTTCGAAAAGTTTCACGGTGTTGCTTTCTCAAGATGCAACACTCACAAGTACTAGCAGGTTATTTTATGGGAGGTAATCCTATGAACATCTCCTTTGTTTGCAACAATCTTAAACCAAAAAAATGAAAATGTCCAAACCGAAAATGCCATAACCAATCATCATTAGAACATGTAATTGTAAGCAAACTAACTTTATCATTGTAATTCATGACTAGAGGAAAGAGTTTGGTCCTTTTTATTTACAACTTTTCTCCCAGCTTCTTGTTTGGGGCCTTGTCATATATAACAGACTCTTGTCCTTGAACGATAACTTTGTATCCTTTTTGTGTCAATTCACCAACACTTATTAAATTATGTTTAAGACCAGGAACATAATATAACTTTGATATCATCTTCGGCTCCCCCTATTTGGTCAGAATGTTGACAAATCCTTTGCCATCTACATCTATAGTCTTTCCAGTCCCCAAATTTACCTATGTCTTCATAGATTGATCCAAATTTGCAAATAAATTCTTGTTTCCTATCATGTGCTTGCTGAAACCACTATCTAATAGCTACACATTATCAAAAGGTTTAGGCATGGTATGGAAAGCTAGGAACATGGAGTTATTACTCTCTGTAGTGACATTAGCTCTCTAGCTTCCTTGATCAACTATCCTCTTGTTGCAATCACAGGCATGGTGACCAAATTTATTGCAATAATAACATCTCACCTTTGGTATTTCAATTCTTTGATTATTGTCAAATCTTCTGAAGTTTCTTCCACTTTCATGTTCATTCTCTTGTTAGTCATCTCTCTGAGCACCATGTCTTTCATCTCGTCCTCTGTCTTTCAATATACTTTTTCCTCATCCTCAGTCTCTTGAGATAGAAACATGATTTTTGAAAGTAGTTTCTAAAGTGGAAATCCTTCTTTCTATCTATCCTTGCGTAATGTGATAGAAGTGATCCCATCAACTCATCAACTATAAGTGATTTCAAATACTTCACTTCATCTATGGCTGCTACCACAACATCAAATTTGGTAGAAAAATATCTGAGAACATTCTCAATCACCATTTGATCATTAAATTTCTCACCTTAAATTTTTAACATATTTACGACAGTCATGACCTGATTCATGAAAGAATCTATGTCCTGTCTCCTTCATCGGGAGACATTCAAAATATATCCTAGTATTCTGCAACTTAATAATATTCAATTTGGCCATACCTTTATAGCTTGTCTCCAAGGTATCACATTATTCCTTTTCTAAAGATGCAATGATAATATTCTAGAACATTGCTCTATTCTCTCCCTGCTAGATAAGCTACAACGCTTGTGCACTCTTATTTTTCTCTTTCTTCCATAGATCCCTCTCTGCATTAGTGAGAGCTCATTCTTCCTCTTCATTTTTAGGTTATGAAAACCGGAACTGGACATAATCCCAAACATCATGATCCTGCAATGTGTTTGCAATCTTAATAGCCCATACATCAAAATCCTTCCCTGTAAACGATGGGAATTGGTGCTAGAAATTTGAGAAAACCATCTTTCTTCAAAAAACCCTAAAATTTCTCCTTTCCAATTCTTAAGACCTTTTGAAAAAAACCCTTTTTGAAAACTTTAATATAATAAAAAATCATTTTCACCACCCCTTTTTTATAAAAAAATAATTTAAAAAACCATTTCAAAGCCTTTCATATAAACCTTCATGTTATATGAACTTCTCAATTGATGTTATATGAACTTCTCATATATAAACCAAATAAAATTGAATTCACACTTTTAAAAAGTAAGTTATTTTCTCTATTAATGCGCCTCATGTGATGATGGGCTATGTGCCAACATCGTTCATGACAATGATGTCCCGCGTTAGTCCTCTAATGCTACTAATGTTAAGTAAATTGATGCGTTTGTAAAACATGGTATGGTTGCAGCCTGTAATGTGGCTCTTTGCCAAGCCCATAAGTGTTGTAACACATTAAATACCATTTTGAGGTGCTTTATAGCTTAACTAAGAGGATACAATTATTTATCTCTTCTCTCTCACGAAATATTGCTGATCTGCTCTCTGTGGCTCTTTAAAAAGTCACTTCGATACAAATTTGTGGGAAAGGCAGAGGAGCCAAAAAAAAAATTAACACACAAAACACATGAGTTGCAACTCTTTTATTGATCACATAAAACTTGATAAATTACAATCAACCCAGTGAAGGGTATTTAAGCCTTTTTGACTAGCAACTCGCCTAAAATAACTTTACATGCAACCATATACTAATTTCAACTATGAATTAACTTGACTTGACTCAACACTGAGCTAACTGAATCTCTAATTTTAGATTATTCTCCATGCAGGATTTAACTATCTATTTTAACATTTTTCTAAAGAAGTAAAGGCTTAGAGGTGAATGTGGTGATAAATGACCGTCGATTCAAGAGTGCTCAGATGACAGTGTCCCAAAGACATTCCATGCCAGCTGCTATGGATATATCCTCTTGCAAGTAGGGAACGAGTATACCTATAGCTATAATTGATTCTATCAATGTTGAGTTCATTTCCACTACTTAAATATGTAGTAAAGGGACTAGTGTATCATCAATGAATAATAAATACAATGTGCTCATGCTTTAAATATCTCATTTGAGGAAGTTTACGAGAAAGGAGGCGTGCATAATAGAGTGATTAATATCACTATGTCTATATGCTATAACCCTCACCAATTTCAATGGAGATCTGTTGCACACAATCATGACTTCACTTTGGTCAAGGCACTATGGTCATGCCTTTGAATATATTAATCCTATAAATTTGTGCCCAAGAATGTCAAGTTATTTTTCCTATAAGCCCAGTTCCTAAGATTATATGGGCTATGGCTAATCAACATTATGGCATAATGGATTTCGCTCGAAAAAGGTCCTGACTAAGCACAATGGAGTTAAGCGCAAGGTAAGTATTCTCAGGCTTCACGTTTAATAAAAAGGGAAGATTTAAAGAAAGGAAAGAGGTGACCCCTGACTACCGACCCGTCGAGTGTTGAAGGGGGTTGTTATGACAAAAACTCCCTCTTGCAGAAAAGAGAAATATCCCTACAATTTTAAGAAGAGCTAGTAACAAACACAGAGTAATTTCTACCTTTCTATAAGTTCTAATCATTTGAAAGAAAATAGAATGAAATAGGCATCTTAGTAGTTTACAAAACTAATTGACGAAGTCCCTAAAAGCTTTTGAACACTCACCTTTTGATGCTCTAAATCTCCTCTCATCGCTCTCAATAAATTCTTTACAATTTTCTGGAAGAGACCTACAAAGACAGACACAAACAATAGATCAAAGCAGACAATGTATAATCAAAGAGACAATTGAATTAATTAATCAATTAAACATGTGAACTAATCAATTATGCAACCAGAACTCATGTAGGTTATCAAGGAATCCTACAAATTAAATAAATGGAGATATAATCTAGAAAGAACAATTTATTATATTCATAAAAATGGAGAGAAAATACTTACAAACATGCCTTGATTTATCAAGCCCTCTCTGCAATATACAACCCTCTCCCTTGCAACACAAGCCTTCTAACCTAATCTCAACAAGATAATCCTGCTTCCAACTAACCTCCCTCAAACGTCAGACCTCTAATGTATTTATAGGCTAAGGATGAGAAGTTATGTATCGTCTCTCTAAGGGATGAGATCCACTATTAGTGGGATATAGGTACCACAAAATAAGGGGAGTTACTCCATAATGAGAGGGATAAACACTGAATAGGCACTCATTCGAAGCATGTCCATCGAGATAAATGCTAGCAATAATGCTTCTACAATTGACCATTTATTTTTACATACTGCAAAGTCATGTTCACAGGTCATAGTGGAAGAGAATGCATAGTTTTTCACAGAAAATAATGGCCTTCCCTACGTATGCACAAGAATCAACTAGGTAATTGTGAACCTAGCCAAAATCAAGGTTTTGTACAATAGGATCTAGAAAATCCACTTTCTTTGCGATAATGTAGTTTTAAACTCTGCAGGGTAATGCTTCGGAATACATGTGTGGATAGCGATTTATCCAATTGATAACCATTTTCCTATGTGACAAAATGATGTGTAACATATTGCCCCCTAAAGCACAAAGTCAGAAGAAATATTTTGATGACTCGAGTGCTTTATCATGAGAAGGTTTGAGTTAGAGACTGCAGTTGGAGACCTAAAACAATCAATAAAATGTTACAATGTAATATATAATATCATCACTAAGGTAGGCATTCCCATACTCATAATCTAAATTTATCAATAGAACAATATGGAAATACTTCTGAAGATCCATGTAGCCATCAATGGATCTATGTTTACAATCATGAATATTTAATAACTCCATGTAGCCTCGATGGATGAAACTAGATCCAGGGTATTGATCTCCATCTCTCGATCGATAGTACAAATCTAGCCATGCGAGTGAATGTCTCAAAGTCGAACATGGTAGAAACCACTTGATTACCGATAAATGATGCAAACTGTTAAAAAGTGTGAGAGAAAACAACAATAATGAAAATGGCTGTCAAGGTACTTTCAATACAATATATGAAGTGTGAATAGATTATTTGATGTCGAATGCTCATAGAATCATTCGAGCGACGGCCAACTATGAGAACATGTCATCAAAGGTGAGAAACATGCTATTAAGGCATGTAGGCCTCAAGGTACTGAAGGTTTCTAGATCAACTTGCTAGATAATGAGCTGAAGCCAATATGAAGTGATATTTCGCATAAGGGCCTATGGCACGAAACTCATGTCAAGTTATTAAGAACAAAAAGTTAGAGTGATTCAAGACTGATTTAGTGATGGTTAACGCAACTAAAGACTAAGACTGACAAAGTAATTTTGACTTAGTTTGAACTTGTATTAAACATATCAAATACATGAGATGATGTCTTGGAATCATTTGACTCAATAAATAAAACCCAAACCAACTGAAGACTTCCAATGAGGTATGGTCAACTGAGTAACAAATGGATTTCCCAACCCAGACACAAAAGTGACTGAGTGTCATGTTCAGGAGTGACATACTACCTTTTACAAATGCAAAACAAAGATTCCTTCTCACTTTTTCCCCCACCATTACTGGAAAGGACCTCTTTATTTTTTACAAGGTTGAGGAGGATAACATATTCTTGTATTGTAAGCTCATCCTTTAGATGAGTCCTTCAAAGTATTTTTAATGAACCCTAAGAAGGAGTGGTTCGGTCTCGTCATGCTTAACAAGTCCTATAATTTTTAATTTTAACGAGTCCAATAAAGGGGTAACTCGATGTCGTTTTGATGTTTAAAGAGTTTGAAAAGACACAAAAGGAAAACTCATTTAGTTCTTTTACCATAAAGTTTTAATGAGCTCAGAGAATGTAAATCTCAATGTTTTTCAGTTTTAGAGAGTCAATAGAAAAATGTAATGCAAGAGAGAACTTTATTAACCATGATTGGTCAACGTATACCTTTTTCGTGATATTCCAGTTCATTCCATGAAAGGGGTAAACTTATACTAAAAGGATGGTTGTTCATTTACTTTTACGAGTTCGAACAATCAACTACTTGGCGATCTTTTCGTTTTGAAGGAGTCTAAAGAGGGCGTGAATAGAACTCCATGGTTTCTCTTTTTCACAAGTTTTAATGAGTTTGAAAAAGTTATAAAATGTACTCAATGCCAAAATGATTTTTTTCCATAATTATCCTGCAACTTGCACACTTAAACTGAAAATAATTATCAATGCTCAAAAAATAAACATGAAAAAATTCATAAAATCTGACATAAAAGAGTCAATATGTAAAACTAATATTTAAATAACCCTAAAATATTATAAAAAGTCCAGAAAGTAAAAAAATTCCACCATTTGCACCTTTACCCTTCTGAGAGAGATAAAAGTCATTTTTTACCAGAAACTTCTGAAGTTGTTTCCAGGCAAACCGTTGGACAAAATCACGAAACACTTTCACTAGGTAAATGGTTAATCCGAGCTCTTCATTTTATTGCCAATCTTTTAATTTTTCACCATGGATTTTGTTGTTTTGGGAGTGTTTTTCAAAATGTTTTTTGTCCTCAGTGTGCATGGGTACCCTTCATTGCACTTGTGCACATTGAGAATATTTTTAACGCTATGTGTGCAGTTTCAAGGAAACAAACTATGCACATGTGCACTGGTCATCAAAGTTGGATGCACATGCTTTCTGTTGCTAAATGATAAGTGTGTAGATCTGCACAATTTTCCTATAGTAAAAGTGCACACAACAAGGAAATTGAAGTAAAACTAAAAATAAATCAAATTCATCTCAAAATCCATATTCCTAAACTTTCCAGGCACTCAAGTAAGGTTTATGCAAGAGGTTGAAAATATAAAACAAGGACAACATCAGAGATTGAGACACTCCCCAGTGGAGTTGCCAATTTGTTATGTGGACAAATCCCTCTTGTGGACAACATTGATCTCCCTAGACTTCTAAAAAGACCTATTGACAAACACACAATAAGTGCTACCTTCCTCTAAGTTCTGATCATTTTAAATAAAATAGAATGAAAGAGCCCTCTAAACGATTTAACGAACTGATTGATAAAGTCTGTCAAAGCTTTCGATCACTCACATTTTGATGCTCGAAATGTCCTCTCATCGCTCTCATCAACTTCTCTATAGTTTTCTGGAAGATATCTACAAAGACAAAGACAACCAAGAGATCAAAGTATACAACATATAATTAAAGAGAAAAATGAATTAATTACTCAATTAAAAATGTGAAATCATCAAATTATGCAACCAAAACTTGTGTAGGTGATCAAGGAATCCTACAAATTAAATCAATGGAGATATATCTAAGAAAGAAAAAAATCTTATATTCATAAAACTTGAGAGAAAATCCTTACAACCATGCCCTAATGTAGCAACCCCTTTCTACAATCTCCAACCTTCTCCCTTGCAAGACAAGCCTTCCAACCTAATCTCAATAGCATAAACCTACTTCCAACTAACATCCCTCAAACCTCAAACCTATAATGGCTTTATATGCCAAGGATGAGAAGTTATGGATCCATTCTCTAAGGGATGAGATCCACTATTAGCGGGATAGAGGTACCACAAAAGAAGTGGGTTTACTCCATAATGAGAGGGAAAAACACTAAATAGGCACTCATTCGAAGCTTGTTGGCCAGGATAGATGCTACCAACAACGTTTCTAGAGTTCAATTTTTTTTATTTATTTATTTATTTTCTTTTTTTTTCTTTTTTTTTTTTATGTACTCCAAGTCATGTTCATACGTCATAGTAGAAGACAGTGCATAATTCTACATAGGCAATAATGGTATTCCTGCGTATGCGAAGGGATAACCTAGGTAACTGCAAACATAGACAAAATTAGGGTTTTGTACCATAGGATCTAGAAATTCCACTTTATTTTGGATGACTTAGTTTCAAAATCTACAAGGTAATGCTGTGGAATAAATGCGTGGATAGATATTGACCGAAACTGACAATCATTTACCGATGTGACAAAATGATGTGTAACAACAGCCAACCTCACCAACCTCTAGTGGGCTAGTCCGTTAGTCAACCCACAAAGTAGTCAGAATAGTGAATGAAATGAGACGGATTTTAGTGATGTCCACGAGAGCTATCGGTCTAAAGGACCACTCACTATCGCATAATACATATTTAGATTTTTTTTTTTCCTAGGTTGATTATGTTGTTATGGATCTTGAATAAGAAATATAATGTTTTGTGAAGTCTTCTTTCCTCAAAAATTTCGCGGAGAATATTCATCTTCAGGCTACTATCAAACTAATGATGGATAACTTTGTACGCTTCACACTCTTTGTTAAAATTCCATTCTTTTTCCACGATTCCTCAGTTGCAAAAAATGCAAGTTTGTTCTTCCCAATCTTCTTTACGGACAACCCATCTACCAATTTCATATCTAAAGTGTGTGGAAAGGGAAAATGCTAATCTATGACCGATCTAGAGTTTGATGATAGGGCAAGCATTGTGTGGCCAGTGAAGTGCAAACTGTACACTCGAAATAAGTATATCATTTGTGGATTATTATGTCAGTTTGATCACATTATATGGGCGTTCCTATGTTTCTTTGAAAGTGATTTTAAAAAGAAAGTACACACCCTCCAAAAAATACCAAAGGTCAGCTATAATGTTTAATTCGGAAGTGTGGTTGTGGAGGTTGATGATCCTTTAAAAAAAATATGAGATTCTAATGTCCCCTAATAATAATAAAAATAATATATAAATAATAATATAATAATAAATATTAAAATATAAGTAAAAAAATAAAAAATTATAAGAAAATATAATAATTATAAATAAATAGATAAATAAATAAATATAATATATAATAGTAATAAATAATAAATAAAAAGAGAAATATAGTAAAAAAAGAATAAATAATGATGATAATGTAATAATATAATAAAATAAAAATAGTAAATAATACACAGTTCTAAATAAATATATATTAAAGTAAACTATAAAAATAATAAAAATAAGTAAAGTTAACAAAAAGTAAAAAGGAATAATATTAGAAAGAGTTAAATTAAGAGAAACTTTAAATTAAATAAAACTTAAAATAAAGAAATTAAGGTTGCATGTTGACAGATGGAATGTGTGCGTGCAGTCCCATTTTAATTTTTTTGTCTATTTAATAGACGACGAGGGAGATGAGATTCATCATTCCTTCATCCATTCTCTTGGGAGAAAATGTTGTGAGATGAAAGATTCCCTCGCAGTAGTATGTTGATAATATGTTGATATTACGTTGATTGAGATGTCAGGGGTGGCCAACTATAGAAAGATTATGTATAGTTGAGCCTACAGCTGGGTGGGGATTTTTCCCCAAAACTTTGTTGTTGTTAGCAGAATTCAAATAGCATCAGCTCCGAAATCACAAGTAAGGAATATTGTCGCCACAAGTAAGTCTTCTTTTGTCGTGTTTTTCAAAAATTATATGTTAATTAGTGGAATAGTTATGTGTTGAGTATTAATCATATAAATTGGTGTAATTGTTTGTATATTTTAAATCGAAGTTGTTATATATGGTATCAGAATTCTATATGACCTCAAGGTAAAAATTTGTGGAAAATATTTATTTAAATTCATCAATAATTTTTCCTACCTTGATGAGGATAAACTTAATAAAAGTAAATTTGAGAAACAAATATAATTTTTATCTTTTTTCTAGCCATATTTGTATAAAAATTATTAAATAAATTTTCAATTTTTTAAAAATTGATATTTGTAAATGTGTATACAGTACTATACACTATAGTAACCATGCATACTCTAAGTAATATTATTATTTTTAATTTATAAAAAAATAAATAAGCAAGAAACAATTAATAATATATGATATTATCTGGACGATGTTATTATATCTCGAAAGTGATATATTTGTTGGCATATGTAGAATATAAAAGTGAAATTATTTTGTGCTTTTTCATGTAAAATTTATTTAGGTTATATAAAAATCATTTTAAGGTTAATTTTTTACATAAATTGTTTATTATACGATTTCTGGTGATTTACTTGGGTGAAGTAAGTTATTAAAAAAAAGACTAAAAATACGCTGGATTTCTTCAAAAATTTGGAAACTAGTGTATGTGATAAAGTAAAAGTTTATTAATTTCAAACTAAAAACTAGTTACTACTGAAAAGGTATGTTTTAAATTTTAGTATCATTATTTATTAAATTATAAATTATCATAAGTTATTATATAGTCTGGTCATAAAATATACAAAAGGTTATAATTGTTATCTTAAACTTTATGATTTTCTTTAAATTAAAAATTACTTTGGAAATAACTAAAATAAAAGCTAATTATAAATAATTAAATTGTATGTTTTAAATTGTAAATTAAGTATAGATAACTAAAGTTATATCTCGAAACAATAACTTATAAGGAGTATTAATGATATAGTAATGTTTGATTGATCACTGATAAAGGGTCGCCATGCTATACCTGTAATAAATCATCTCAAACCTTTCAACCTAGGGCAGGTCCCTCCTCATTAAGGTGGGAGCGCCTCGAGGATCTCTCCGGCCATATCTGTACACCACCGTGCTGGCCATCCGGTGCAACGTTAATGCACATAACTATAGTCTCCCAGAAGTGTCTTGAGGTTTTACACCTGGCATTCCATCCGCTGTTGGATCTGTTAAGCTCTACAACCTTGATGTTTCAGGTTTGGTAGGGAGGTATAACGTCTTTACCGATGATGAGGGAGGTTCATTTTCTCCTTGTTCAACTCGGATCTTGGCTCTGCTATGGTGACCTGGTGCATTGCTCCAGTAGAATTATGTCCAAAAACTCGAGGTGCTTTGGGATTCTTGTTGCTCTTACGATAGTAATTCTTCATTACAAATCCTCTATGGGAGCTAGATGCACTGTGGTGGTTTGAGAGGGTACCTAACGGGTTTCTGGGCCACTCTAGAACAGGTGCGGTGTCCTCAGCATAGATTCAAAGACCACGGTGGAGTGGGTTGATTACATGGTAGAAAAAGTTAAGCAATGATTTAGTTTAAAGTAGTCATTTTAAGTCTTTCTCCATTGTTGTTTTCTCTTAAACTACCTGATGTATTTGTAGTTTCGAATTCCACTGCGAGGGATGTCGAGCTCCTACTTAGGTAACCCACTTCGCCTTAATGGTTTTCATAGAGTAGTATTAGACTTGCATGTTTTCGGTCCAAACCATTGGCTTTTCCTGTGTAGGTAAGCCCACTTTTGCTCACTTAAAACCATCGTTCGACATGTCGTCTGTGGGATGCGAAATTCTTATTAAATCATGCTTTGTTCTTCATTCTTCCAAGTGGGTCTTGGATATCACTTGTCTTGTGCTTGAGCTCCTTGAGCGGATATTTCCATCACAAAGATTTCAAGGACTGTTTGATAGTCGGGGTTTAAGGCTATGGCTGAAATGTTGGTTTTTCAATAAATAATGTATTAAATTATCTTTTTGGGGCTCTCGACCTTAGAAATGCCAATACAGTTTTGGAACTTGTTTAATATTTGTTTATATTACTTCTCTAGAGGTTAACTAGGCATTTCTCGATATGAATTCTATATATTTATCTATTCTTACACCGATGTATGGATTTCGTTGTCGTAACTCGACTTTGGATAACTTGATTTATGAAATTACAGTGTTATTTCTTATCAGTTTAGAATGAAAGATTTTAAAGTTTTTGTATACTTGCAGTTCGACCATGATATTATACTATGCCCTTGAATGTTGGTTTCTGGTACTCATATTTTCCTTTCTTTATCGTTTTTATTTAATGTAATTCCTCATTAAGGATTCAGAGGTTTCGGTTCAACAACTCTTGGGTATTTGGTTCTTGATGAATTCCATCTAAAACTCATCCGGGAATCGATAAGCCCTTGGTTTTTGTTATAAGTAATGTCAATTGTAAGGGTGGTTATCGTTTATCTTTTTTTATGAAATTTCCTTATGGTAAAAGTAAAGAAACATTATGAGAATGTAGATTAAGAATTGATATGTATATTTTGTGGGGGTATTAGTTTTTGTCCATGGACTGCAATTTCAGTGTTATAGAAAATTTACTAAAAGACTATAAAAGAATATTGGTTTACTGTTGTATCTTAGCATGTTCTTCAAAAATTGACCATTAAACTGTCTACTGAAAATAAGAGTAAGCTAGTATATTCACTTCCTTAGCATATTTAAACTATGATTAAATATTTACTAATATAAAATTAAAATAGAAATCCCTACTCTATTCAAGAATCAATAAATGTTAATTACCTTTGCCAGTCTATCAATGTACTTTTCTCCTATAATAGTAAAAGTCTATTTCTTCTACTAATATTGATTGATTTGGTGATATCACTTATCTGTTTCCTTATTATTGCATGTAACATTTTGTTTTTGGAAGGCCTCTGCACCCAGCCTCGAAACTAGAAATTACGTCCAGATTTGCCCTCCGAGCTCTTCCACCTCTGATAGTGATGAACAGTTGGGCACTTTGGTCATGAGGACTCTATCCAGCGTCAAGTCTTGTAGCCCACAATTTTTATCACAATTTTCCTTCCCACTGGTTAGGTCTTGCCCAACTCATTGAAGAAGTCAACACAGTCCAGTTCCTCCAACCCCCCAAGGTTCTTCCCTTTTTCCTCTTAAACGAAAAAGGGTGGAGGAACAAATGTAACTGTTCGGAGAAGTTAATTCAAGTGCTTCTCTAGTATTTTAACAAACTGGTCCATAATCTATTAATTATTAAATAACAACATTTGTTCTCGCTTTTCAACCCAGTAGTTTTAATAATTTGAATAAAATTTAAAACAAAATTAACAGTGAGAATTAAACTTGGTAAAACAATTTATGACATATTGTTGTATGTTACAACTCCCTCCCATCGAGAAGAACACCATCCCTAGTGTTATTCCTCTATTTAAATAGTGCAAGATAAGTTTTTCGCATGGCTTCCTCTTCTTCCCAGGTAGCCTCATCCAGGCCAAAGTGCTTCCACTACACTTTAACTTGGATGATGGCTCACCTCCGCGAGGTGGTTTCTTTCTGATCGAGGATACGAAGAGGCTCTACCAGAAATTTTCCCTCGAGTTCTACCTACACATTCATAATATGCTATCATAAAAATTCCTATAACAACAATTCTTAACATATTGCTTCTATTTTATTGTTACCTAAATACTTTCCAAGTTAATAATATGTTGAGAGTCATAAATGTATTTTTTTAATAAGGTTGCATGAAAGACATTATGGAATCAGATGTGGCCTGGAAGTCCTAGCTTATATGCCACGGGCCCAATCCATTCCAAAATATGAAAGGGTCCATAGTACCGAGGTGCCAAATTGGCATAACCTTTCCATTGTGAAGTTCCCTTGCGGGGCTTAACCTTCAAGCACACGTGATCCCCCATCTAGAATTCTTTATGAGTCTGCTTAGTATCTATGCACACATTTTTCCTATCACACGTTGCCTTTAAATTATGGTGAACTTTCTTAATGTTGGCCTCCATTTCTACTAACATATTAGGGCCCCATTCTAATTTATTTTGCAGATTGTCCTAGTCCGTAGGTACCAGACACTTCCTTCCATATAGTACTTTGAAAGGGCTCATACCCAAGGATTGATGATGACCATTATTGTAGGTAAATTCTACCAAGTGGAGGTAATCCTCCAATTTCTAGGGTTGTTTCATTACAAACATGTCTTCCAAGACTTGATTCACTCAATGTATCTGACCATCTGTCTGAGGATGGTAGGCAGTGCTGAAATGGATTTTTGTACCCAACCCTACAAAGAAAGTTTTCTATAAAGCGGATGTAAATTTTACATCTTTGTCAGAGATGACCACTCAGGGTATCACGTGTAGTCAGAAGATTTTTCTCATAAATATGTTTACAATCTCCACCATTTTATAGGTGGATTTTACCGGAATTAAATGAGAAGCCTTCTTAACTTATCCACCACAAACATGATTGAGTCATGTTTCCTTTTTGTACGAGGTAATCTAGTGATAAAATCTAAAGTGATTGTCTCCCATTTCCATTCTGGAATGGGTAATGGTTGCAAGAGACCCACAGGATGTTGATGCTCCACCTCCACTAATTGGCATTCTAAGAATTTGGATAAATAGTCAGCCACATCTTTTCTTAAGCCTGACTAGGAATAACTTTTCTTGATAGCCAAAAACAATTTTTGGTATCTTTGGTGGGTAGCATAGATCTTCTTGTGAAACTCATCTATTAACATCTGCTTCATAGAGTTTTGGTTAGGAATATAAATTCTATTTCTAAATGTTAACAATCTATCGGGGTCAATTGCATACTCACATTGTTCCTCTTTTGCTTGAGCTTCCGAAGCTTGCCGCCATAGGAATGCATATTCTAGATCTTTGAGGTTTGCCTCTCACATAACCTTTGGTAGGTTAGATTATGCTTGACTGAAATGTACCTCATATATGCAATGTGCTTTTCTGTTCAAAGCATCTGCTACCTGATTTTATTTTCCTTTGAGGTGCTTCATGTCAAAGTGAAATTCACTCAAGAATGCGGTTCATCTAGCTTGCCACGCATTTAAAATAGACTGATTAAAGAATTTGGTCAGACTACTATGATCAGTTAATAACATAAATTTCTTCCCTAGAAGGTGATGTCACCACATTTTCAATGCATGCACCACCGCGTTAATCTCTAGATCGTAAGAAGAGTAGCATTGTTCATAATCTTTTAGATTGTGTGACTCATAGGTAATGACCTTTACTTCTTGAGTTAATACTCTACCTACACCCTCTTTGCTTGCATCCATGCATATTACAAAATATTTTTCCAGATCTGCTACTTTCAGCACCGGAGCAGTTGTAAGTAGTTGTTTTAGCTGCTCAAAACTTTATTGGCACTTCATTGTCTAGTGAAATGCATGCTCCTTCTCCTCAAGTGCAGTCATTGGAAAGGTTATTTTTGAAAAGCTTTTAATAAATCGGCAGTAATACCCTACAAAGCCCAAGAAGGATCTTAAGTCAGCAACATTTTTCGGTGTGGTCCATTAAATAATAGTTTTGATCTTCTCTAGATCCAAAACTATTCTTTTTGTTGATATAACATGGCCTAGGCACTGGATATGATTTTTATAAAAATCACACCTATTAAACTTTGTGTACATCTGGTTATCTCATAAGATCTACAATATTGTCCTCAAGTGATGTTCATGTTCGTCCTGATTTTATGAATAGATGAGTATATCATCAATAAACATCAGTACAAATTTATCTGGAAATGGTTGGAAAATGTTGTGCATTAGACTCATGAAAGTAGCTAGAGCATTGGTAAAGCTGAAAGACAGTACCACGAAGTCATAATGTCCATAACAAGTTTAGAATGCAATTTTGCAAATATCTTCATGTTTTATTTCGACCGGTGGTAACTAGATGTTAAATCAATTTTTGAGAACACAGTAGTTCCCTTCACTTGATCAAATAAATCATCGATACAAGGTAAAGGGTACTTATTATTGATGGTCAACTTGTTTAGCTGATGATAATCAATACATAATCTTAAGATTCTGTCATTTTTTCGAAGAAATAACAAAGGGGCTCCCCAAGGGGACACACTAGGGTGAATCTGCCATTTGTCTAAAAGCTCCTGAAGCTACATTTTAATTTCTATTAACTCAAGTATGTGCATATGGTAGGAGGCTTTTGAAACAGGGGCTACTCCAGGCACTAGCTCAATGGTAAAGTCGATATCACATCTTGTTGGCAACCCAGGAATGGATTCAGGGAATACGTCTATGAAATCTTGAATTACAGGAATAATCTCGAAGGAGGTCATCCTATTTTTGTCATTGTTGTACCCTACCTAGAAATCATAGATATGGCAACCTTTCCTTATGCATCTTCTGAGTTGGTTAGCTGTAATAGGGCATAATCTGATATTTTTCTTGATTCCTTGAATTTCTTTTCATTATCCTAACTCAGTAAGATAACTTATTGATTTTTCTTTGCAATCCACCAGGGACCACTGACCTTCCAGTGACTCCATTCCTATTAATATATCATAATAACCTAGGGGAAGGATATTTAGATTAACCTAGATGGGTTCTCTTGAAACTGTTATAAGGATGTTTTTTGTTTTTGCAGACACCTTCCCTTTTTTTCGGTGGCTATCTGAGCTAGTGAAGGCTTCTTCAATTTACTTCTTTGCAACTAACATTTTTCTACCACTTTAAGACTAATGTAGCTTAGGCTGGCACTCGGATCAAACAAAACAAAAATAGGTTGATCAATAATCATACCTTCACATTCAATCATGGTGGGCTAGTATTCCACCTAATGATCGTCCAAGGCAACATTAATTCTAGGTGCTCCTTGCGATATCTCCTACTGTAGAAGCTTCTCGCATCTTCTAAAGTTGGTCAGTTGGAGCTTTGTGTGAGCAGTTATTCTAATAATGTGCTTCCCCAAATTCCCAAGATTGCAGTGACAGATTTGCTGGCTATTCAATAGAATTTCTGCTAACTCCTTCAGGTTGTCTATTCTCAATGTATGTCTGAGCTCTCGGTGGATTTCTTGTAAATTTTCCAAAAGTCTTTTGTTGATTATTTCTACTATTTATGACTTTCTGTTTCTTGTTTGGTGGTAAGTTTCTCATTTTATTGCCGATAGCTCCTTTAGATCCTTCATTTTTCTACTTCATCTGCTGATAACAGATGCAGGCTTTTCGTACTGCAACATCCATTGTTCTAGGATAATTAAATTCTAGTTTTTCTTTCATGAAGTTGGGAAAATTGCTAATAAACCATTGAATCTTAGCTTTCTCCTCTTACATATATGGGACGTATCACAACAGGGAAGTAAGCCATTCCACATACAAATCCATGGTCAAGGCTCCCAACCTTAACTCATGGAAATCTTTTTCCTTTTCATCATCGTAACACTCTGTTAGATATTTATCTTTAAAATGTTTATGGAATTCTTGCCACGTTACTTGTTCCTCATCAATATTTCTTACAATTTTAATTTCCTCCCACTAGAGGGTGGCCTTTCCTCGCAATGTGTAAACTGCCAACTGTGTTTTCAGCTTATCAGTATATTCATAAATCTGGAAGTATTTTCCCATGTCTATTAGCCAAGCTTTTGTTGCTTCTTCTGACTCTCCTTCAAACAATGAGGGTTTTATTTTCTTGAACTCACCTTGTAGCTCTATCTTCTACCTCTTGTCTTCCTTTGATCAGGAATGTTATCTAAACGCCCTTCTTCTTCATCTTTATGGCCTCCTACGTATTCTTCATTATCATCCCCATTATGGGAAATTGGGGTCTTCTCCCTATTCTCTATACTAGGTTCTGGTCCCCACTGATTTTGTCAGTCAGATAGACTTTTAAGGATATTCTCCTATTCCTGTCTTAATTGTTCATTGTCTGTCCTTAAGTTCAT
Organism: Pinus taeda; assembly: GCA_000404065.3. Lineage (NCBI taxonomy): Eukaryota > Viridiplantae > Streptophyta > Pinopsida > Pinales > Pinaceae > Pinus > Pinus taeda. Next base: position 60,948 of record APFE031401541.1, read on the forward strand.
CATCTCTTCCCATAATTGTTGTTTTGTTTTGAGCAGGACAACATTAGCCTATAGTGATTCCTCTCCTAGTTGTACTCATAATTCTAGGTTGGCCTCCACATAAGGCACTTTTGGCTGGTTTGTTAATCTGGGGTTCCTCCACATTTTACCCTTGGTGTTGACCTCAATTTCTCACACTTTCACTCTATGTTGATATTCAACATTACTCAATTTTTTTTCTTTAATCAATACTGAAGTATCATAACTTAATTGAATGTTAAAATAACACGGAAGTCTCACTATGTGGCCCTCCGCTATGATACCATTTGTAACAAACTTTACTCAAAAAAACAAAATTACTTAGAACCTTAACCTTGAATTACTCAACTGTTGACGAGACTCGTTATATGTTAAACTTATATACAATATTAACCTTATGCAATAATAAACTCATACACTCCAAAATCCTACATATGTTAAAATTTATACAAGGTATTAAACTTAGACAATCCAGACTCCAGCATACATTAAACTTATACCGAGTATTAACGGTTTTCATAGAATAGGCTTAGAATTGCATGGTTTTTGTCCTAACCATTGGATTTTCCTATGTATGTAAGCCCATTGCTACTCACTTAAAACCCTCATTCGACATGCTATTTCTGGGATGCAGCGTTCTTATTAAATTGTGCTTCGTTCTTCATTTTTACAGGTTGGTCTTGTATTTTTACTTGTCTTGTGCTTGAGATTCTCGAGCTAGTATTTTCATGATAGAGATTTCAAGGACTATTTGATAGTTAGGGTTTAAGGCTATGGCCCAAATCTGGGTTTTTTAATAAAGAATGTATTAAATTATCTTTTTTTGACTGTCGGACTTAGAAATGCCAATACAATTCTGGAACTTGTTTATTATTTCTTTATGTTACTTCTGTGGATGTTAACTGGGCATTTCTTGGTATGAATTCATTATATTTATCTATGCTTACACCGTTGTATGGAGTTAGTTGCCGGAACTCAACTTTGGATAACTTGATTTATGAAATTACAGTATTATTTCTTATTAGTTTAAAATGAAGGATTAAGCTTTTGTATGCTTCCAGTTCGACTGTGATATTATACTATGGACTTGAATACTGGTTTCGGGTACTCATATTTTCCTTTTTGTATCATTTATGTTTAATGTGATTCCTCACTAAGGATTCAGAGGTTTCAGTTTAGCAACTCCTGGGTACTTGGTTCTTCATGAATTCCTTCCAGAACTCGTCCGGGAACCGATACACCCTTGTTTTTTGTTACACGTAATGTCAATTGTAAGGGTGGTTATCATTTATACTTTTAATCAAATTTCCTTCTAATAAAAGTAAAGAAAGATTACGAGAATGTAGTTTTAGAACTGATATGTATATTTTGTGGGGGTATTAGTTTTCATCCACAGACTACAATTTCAGCTTTATAGAAAATTTACTGAAAGACTCGAAAAGAATATTGATTTATTGTTGTAGCTTAGCATGTTCTTTAGAAATTGACGATTAAACTGTCTACTCAAAATAATAGTGAACTACTATATTCACTTCGTTAGCATATTTAAACTATGAGTAAATACCTACTAATAGGAAATCAAAACAGAATTTCTTACTCTATTCAGAAATCGATAAATGTTAATTACCTTTGCTAGTCTCTCAATGTACTTTTCTGCTATAAAAGTACAAGTCTATTCCTTCTACTAATATTGATTGATTTGGTGATAACACTTATCTGTTTCCTTGTTATTGCATGCAACATTTTGTTTTTGGAAGGTCTCTCCACCCAGCGTCGAAACTGGCAATTACATCGAGATTCCCCCTCCGAGGTCTTCCACCTCTGACAGCGATGAACGGTTGGGCACCTTGGGCATCAGTTTTATGTCCAACCTCAAGTCTCGTACCCCACGATTGTTATCACTGTTTTCCTTCTCACTGGTTAAGTCTTATGCAGCTCAAGGAAGAATTTAACACAGTCCAATTCCTCCAACCCCCCAAGGTTCTCCCCTTTTTCCTCTTAAAGGAAAAAGGATGGAGGAACAATTGTAACTCTTCTCAGAGGTTAATTCATCTGTTTCTCTAGTATTTTAACAATCTGATCCATAATCTTTTAATTAATAATTAACAACATTTGTTCTAGCTTTTCAGCCGAGTAATTTTAATAATTTGAAAAAAAACAGAAACAAAATTAATAATAATAATTAAACTTGGTAAAACAACTTAAGATATATCATTGTATGTTACAATATTATGTATTGTATTTTTCCTGAATTAGTTTTATATATATATATATATATATATATAAATTTATCTTAACTAAAGCTCAAATAGCTCTCTTTGTTAATGCGTAAAGCTTACATCTTCTTGGTTACAGTCCATAATCAGTTTAAAAACTTTACTTAAATTAAAATATAAAATAAATTTAAAAATAAATAAATCATTGTTTTTAATTATCAAATAAACATTTTAAAATAAAGAAACACTCAAATTAAAAGTCGTACCCATGTAAAGCTACTTATTATTTTATGGTTATTAGATTATAATCTATTGAAAATTACAATTAGGTTATTTATATAAAAGTGAAAGTGTTTTAATATTAAATTATTATTTTGTTAATTAAAAAGGTGTGGAGTTATATTTAAACATTTTAGTTTAAATATTATTTTAATATGTTAATTTATAAAACATAGTTTATAAAGCATATTAATTTTAGTTTGGATTTTTGTTTTTATTTAAATTTTTTCATGCTTGAGAGTTAGACTAGGTAATGGGCACATAACAGATAATAATAGACACCACGCAAAAGAGAATAGAATAGGCCGCACTTAGACTTGCAACTTTTCAATTTTAGTTATGGAATAAATAAATAAGTTATAAATTTATTTGACTCATTTATTAATTGAAAGGATAAATGATACGAATAAATGATATATGTTATATATTTTATACTTTATCATAAAGTGGAAAAATATAGTAAATATGGTTTATATAAAAGAAAAAAAGGAAAACTGATTTATAATTGGTTTATTTTGAGAATATTGCTTATTTGGTGTCTTTACTAAATGATTTTTGGTAAAAGTAATGGTTAGGAATATCCCTATGACATTTTAACATAAACTATGATCCTAATAAAAGTGAAGAGATAATGGTAGGAAATTGCATATGCAAATCCGAAAAATCAAGTAATAGAATCAAATACAAGTTTATGCTTCATTAATATTTGAGCACCTCTAACATAATAATTAGTAAGAGTTAAACTTTTGATACTTTTAGTAGTTATGGTTGAAAACTTGTAAATGAATTTAATGGTTTTCAAACATTAAATAAGAAGGGTAATATGGAAGAAACCACATTACTCTTGTTTCTTGTTAGTATAGAGGATAGGCATGAATTTCTTTTTCAAGTATGCATGCCAACATAGAATAAGGATACGAAGAAACGAATATTGTTGGTATAATAGGGATAAGAAGAAACTAGAATTATAATATTAATTAAAGAGGTTTTTACTTGTCAACTTATGTCTATATGAGCATTCTTGTTCATAACTTCTCATCTTGTCTTTTTAGTATTATATAGGTCATAGTGATGGCTTCCAAAATTTAAAAGTGTCAAGATCTTAAGCTGTGAATACTTGTAATTGGTGATATATGAAAAGCGATAAACTACGAAAATGTTTCAAGGATAACAATTGTTTAACTTATGGAAAAGGAAGTAAGCTAGGTGGATTAATGAGAAATCATCAAGCATGAAGCATAAGAACATATGTTGTTGGAAATTCTATAATGATACTTCAAGAAGAATATGCACAAATTGATAAAATAAGTGAGGTCAAGTGGTATTGAGATAAGAACTTGATGAGATAAGTCGGTATTTTGAGGATGCATTATGATAATTACACAATGATGGATAAATTACTAGGGATCAACAAACCCTCATGCAACTTGATTAAGCAAGATAACATACTTAAACAAAGATGACCTAGTGTATGTGTATCATTAAGTAGAACGATACTAGAATGGATAAGAAAAATATGTATAGTGATCATGGAATTTTAACTTGATATTGAAGATTTAAATGATTGTACGAATGGAAATATATTAACAATGAATTTCACTAAAGCTTCCTTAAAGTAGGAAGAATATCTGATGATATATTTAGGCTCAAGATGATGAGGCTAATTTTAAATTTAACGAAGTACTTAGAAGAGTATATCTACAATGTAAATGGTAAACTTCCTAATAGAAAGAACAAGAAATGATTATGACACAACACTAATAGTACTTATGAGATAACATAGATCCTAGAGAGATGTTGAATAATCTTAATTCATGGTTAGTATTCGTTGTTTATATAAGTAAATGAAATTAATTCATGGTAAGAATGTTTAAAGCGTATTGTCGTTCTACATTTGATAAGTATGGAGACAATTCTCATATTAATGAGGTTTCATAATGTGATGGTATGTTCTTTATGATGAGAGTTTAATGATGTATATGTGGTGGTTATTTCTTTATTTATTTATTTGTTATTATAATGATGTTGAATTCTCATGATGGATATGATATGCATAGAGATCATGGCGTTATGATATGATGTATATTTCATGTGGTTCATTTATTATGTGATTCCATGATATATCTTTGATGAAAATATGTTGATGTTATAACTTGCGGGGGTATTTTATGATGTGGAGCATGTGGTAATCACATGCATATTTTACAACATTCAAGAGCATGCAGTTCTTTACTATTTATAATGTTGTGATAACAAGGAATGTTATGTTATTAGGATGACATGCAAGAATGGGCATATGGATTATTTTCTTTGACACTATGATTATAACTACTGCATTGGTTTCATATTGATGATCTTGTGGGATCTCATACTTGTGAGGGAGAATATGTAACACCATATGGCTTGGGTAAAAACTCAATCAACAATACATATGTCATTGATTCATTTATCTTGTATAGATCTTGAGGGGTTATGGGACCATATTGAAGATACCAAGCACCTGATATTGTAGGCTAAGTGATTGATATTTGATTGGGATGTCAAAGTCTGGTGGGGGTGTAAGGAATTTGATGCTTGGGGTTGTGCACTTTAGTGAGTGTGGATGGAGTGGTATAGCCTTGCGAGATGCCCAGAGTCGTTAAGATGCTTGCCTTGTGGCAAATGATGTATGAGTTAAATGCAAGCCTTGGGGCTAGTATTAGGCTCTAGTACAGACTGGCAAGGCTTACACCTGGTTTAGAAAGTCAGAAAAAGGATAAAAATTCCTTGAGATTCCTGGGTGTTGTGGAAAGTTTCGATGCATGTTGGTTATACTAGTTCAGCAGAGGATGTTGGGCAAACGTGAAGTAATAAATAACTAAGTAAATAAATTGTTAAGTGATTCAATTTGACTTCGGGATGAAGTTCCTTAAAGAAGGGCAGTATATAATATCCCCTAATAATAATAAAAATAATAAAAAAAAAAAATGATATATATATAATATTAAAATATAAGTAAATAAATAATAAGAATAAAGAAAAGATAATAATGATAAATAAATAGTAAAAATAAATAAATAAAATATAAAAATAGTAAATAAATAATAAATAAAAAAAGAGAATATAATAAATAATAAATAAATAAAATAGTAAATAATACATTGGAAATTCTAAATAAATATATATAAAAGTAAGAAGTAACCTATAAAAATAGTAAAAATAAGTAAAGTTAACAAAAAGTAAAAAGGAATAATATAAGAATGATTTATATTAAGAGAAATATTAAATTAAATAAAACATGAAATAAAGAAATAAAAGTTGCATGTTGACACATGGAATGTGTAGATGCGGTCCCCTTTCCATTTTCTAGTCTATTTAATGGATTACAAGGAATATGAGATTCATCATTCCTTCATTCATTGTCTTTGGAGAAAATTGTTGTGATATAAAGAATTCCCTGGTAGTAGTAAGTTGATTGAGGGCTTGAGGGTGACCAACTATAGAAAACATTTGTACGGTTGATCCTACAATTGGGTGGAGAGTCGTCCCCAAAACTTTGTTGTAGCTAGCGGAATTCAAATAGCATTCAAATATGAAATCACAAGTAAATAATATTATCACCACATGTAAGTCATCTATGCTCGTGTTTTTTTGGAAATTCTATGTTAATTAGTGCAATAACTATGTGCTTATTATTAATCACATAAATTAATGTAATTATTTGTATATTTAAAATAAAAGTTGTTACGAAGATAAAAAGGTTCCTAAAAGGGACTTTCCACTACAGATGTTTATTTTAAGAGTTGGAAATTGACAACGACGATCTCACATTTTTATGGAAAACTTTGTTTGGGAATTTTTTACATAGCTAAGATTTGTGTAGCGGAAGAAGGATTTTGGGAAAATTAAGCAAGCCACTAGAAGGGCTTGCATTAGAGATCCTCTTGGGTGCAATCTCTTGGATCAACATGGGCACCAAGAATATATTACTCATTCCTTTTATCATCTACAACCACATATAAAGGACCTAAATCTATGTATTGGGTGTATTGAACAACATTTCTGCATCCCCCTAGTGGGAGTAACCTCTAGAGACAATAAAGAGCTCATCTAGGTCATTTCCATGGACATTGACCCTTCTTCCTATCATTATTATGTCCAAGCTCTATTGATTTTGTTTTTTCATTGGTTTCGTACATCGTCTTTTAGGCCAGACTCTTAGTTTTTGTATGCTAATTTTATTTCTCCAAGCACACATTTACCTCTTACCTCTCTCTACATAGACTTAATTTCTTTGGTGAGATAGACTTTTGAGTTTGATCTTATAATTTCGATTTTTGAAAGAAATATAATTTACCCAAAAAAAAAAATCAAACTATTTTATATAAAAACAAACATCAAACATGTGTTATAATTAAATGTTTATGCATATGTCATAAACATAAATACTCTATTTTAAAAATTTCTCCCACAATTCTATTTTATCTACAAACATAACAAATGAAATATTTGATTATCGTTGTTCATGGGATAACTCTATTTATAAAGAAAGAAACCATACATTTTTTTATGCAAACATGAATTACATCTTTCAACACACTATGTCAACCATATTCTCAATGATACGTGGACATTAGAATATTCTATTTATAAACTGCATTATTTTTTATGTTTTTTTTAGTTATTAAAATATTTGTATGTTAATAAGCATGTCTAATTTGGAATAAGACTTCCGCAATTCAAAGGCTCATATTTATTTCCAAAGTATTTATGCTTTTCTTTTCCATTTTAATTTAAAAAATATCATATAAACAAGAATCATATGCAATGAGTTATGGTTTTTTAGGCATCTAATATTCATGAGCCATGGTATTGTAACAAATCCTATTTATAGATTAAGAATCTCCTTGAGAAACTGGGGGTAAATCTCCATGATTAAGAATCTTGTGGAATGTGTTTTTAAAATGGATAAACCATTAACTTATATATTAATTATTTTTATCATTCAATAGTACTAATAATAATTTAATTAAAGTTGTATTTGGTTTATTATTTATTATATTATTATTATTATTTTGTAGGTCAAAATATTTCTATTAGTTCTTCAAAATATTGCATTGGATATGCATGAAAGCTCTTTCTCTCCCAACTTCACTCTGACTATATTTGTTGGCCATAAGAACAGTGCAAAAACTAAGGAAAAACTACCAAGTTTTACAATATAATAAAAATAAAAAGGACCATAAGGCCTATAACACATAGATAATAAGGAGACAACCAATAACCATCAAGGAAAACGAGGGAAATTTAGTGCATGCCTTGCACCTAATGCATCCAAAGGTCTAAGATTCCCATGGACATGAAATTCAAGGTGAGCTAGATGCCCCTTGATCTGATATATGTGATAATTGGTGTTCTTTTGACTCCTTTTAATACACACCAAATGGTCAAGGATGTCCCACGAATTTAGTTGTATAACGTTCATGAATGCAATAACTTCATTTTGATCATTATATCATTGTTTCCTCATACCCTACATCATTTTCATGATGTTTTGCATCTGAAGGTCCAAGGAAACCATGGATGGAGGTTGGTCGACACGTCCCACAAAAGGAACTCTCTTATGAGTCATGTCTCCCTCCATATCTTCCCCAACACCCCCATCTTCATATGTCGTTCTCACTTGATCACAATGACCCATTAGTTGGTCATGAGGCCCCACCCCCCTACGGGTCAGATGTCGTTGTTAAAATATCTCTACAGGTGGGACTCATTACCAAAGACTAAACAATCCTATGGCTCTAATCCAAAAATCCCATTGACTAAGACACCTAGAAAATGTCTCAACACACACAGCCCCTGGAAGCTCTCAATTCACACAAATAAACTGCCAACCTATCCACCACCCTCCTGGGGCTATAGTGCCATAAAAAAACTGAGAGGGTCTCCTCTCAGCACTACATCCAACCAATTTCTAGACCCCCACGTTGCGACACCCCAGATGTCAGGGCCCTGTGTTGGTTGAGCGTTCGTGACGACCACTGATAGGTGAGAGAGTAAAAAAATGTACGATGGAGCTACGAGCATGCCTGAGTTGTATGAAGGGTGTGCATATGTAGTAGCAGATGCATTGTAGCAAAGGGTGCCCAAGTTTAGTTAAAGGTGACTAGTGTACAGTTAAATGCGCGAGATGGACAAGTTCAGTTAAAGGTGATCGGTCAAGTGCGACTTGTTGGAAGTGTACAACGTGCATGGGAGATCGGGCAGTGCATCAGGCATAGGCTGGCAAGGTGGTGGAATGTGTGAGTGCGTGCAAATGAGTGAGGGTGCCTAACCGACAAAATGAAGGTTGTCCCATTACTTATAAAATATGAAAGGCCACGTGGTTGGCTTAAGATAGGTCAACTATGAAAGCATTGGGGCGGGCCAACCCATGGAGATGACCAAGGGATGCAAGCTTTGGAGAAATGAATGGGCAACTAAGGGTATAATTAAACAGAGGTCATAATTCATTTATGAATCAAGCAAGTCTTTCAAGTCATTTGAAGTGAACGAAGGGTGAGTTTGGAATGAGCCCATAGGGCAAGTGAATTAAGTGAATAGAATGAATTCGTGTGTAGCTTGGGTCATGTACAGCAAAGGTCGGGTCGGGGCATGCAACCCATGTCATTTGGTATAGAGATGGGTCATGCAGGTTGTGTCGTTTGGTTGAACGAGAAGGTTGTGTAGGTTGTGTCATTTGAGTAAACATGAGGGTCATGCAAGTCGTGTCGGGCGAATAGGCGGGTTGTGCAGATCGTGTCGTTTGGGTGAACAGGTGGGTCATACAGGCCATGTTGTTCGGTCGTTAAGGCAAGTCCTTCAGGTCATTCAGGTCTATCATGCAAAATGTTCAGGTGTGTCATGCAGGCAGGGTCATGCAGAAGCAAGCAGGGCGTGCCAGGGTAGAACAGGGCATCTGGGTAGGGTTGTGTAGAATTCGGCAGGGCGTACCAAGGCGGGGAGGGACATCTGGGCATGGCGAGTTGAACAACATGTGTTTGTAAAACAAGAATTTCGGGTTTCCGCTAGGTAAGTTCATGCAAAGCCACTGTGAGTTGAAAGAGAGTGGTTGTGTGATGGTGCATGGGAAAGTTGTGTACAAACTTGTGTGGAATATTTTTACCTATAAATATTTGCATAATTTTATAAGTATATTTGGAAGACTTATTTTGGAGTTGCCCCTGCATTCATGAATGTACGTGATTGATGTTAATATTTTTTCTCAAGTATAATTTATGAAATTTAAATGAACGTATTTCTGCTTAATTTATATCAAGAAGTGAACAGTTAACGAAAGATAAACTAAGTGTTGTTGATAGGCATAGGTCATGAACTGTAATAGTGCTAAAATGAAAAGGTTGGGTGGTGTCACACCTTACCCACAAGTGGAAATTGAGTCACCACTACTATGGGGGCATGACATATGGTATCAGAGTTCTGTTTTGCAAGTAGTGGGCTTTGTTGATTGAAGTTGAAGGAAGCATTTTGATCACAAGAATAATACTGTGACATTAGGAAGTTGAGCAAGAGCAAGGCATCGAGGTTGAGTGAGGTTTCATGATGGAAGAGTGTTGTGAGATACTTGTGCAAACATTGTACTGATTGAAGCACATGAATGAATAAAGACCAATAATTTGGGAAAAACATGAAGTCTTGGAAGAAAATGTTAAAAGAATGTTTCTTCAACTTGGTTGGGAAATCGAGCAATACGAAGCCATATATTGCGACAAAGAGGAGGAAGCCACATGTCAATGTGTAGCAGAAGTGCCAACAGAAGAGTAAGAGCTTGGGGAAATATGACTTGCACAAGTTGAGCCATATTCATTCACAATGCAGACGTTGATGGAAAGAGACACTCACATGGAAATACCTCATGAAGATGTGAGTGTTGCCATGACTTGTTTTTCATTGGAGCTCTTAGAGGATGGGCCATATGCAGGGATTGGAAAAGGTAATTTTCCAATGTTAAGGACAACCTTTCCATGGATGATTACAATGAGACATTGTGCATTTGGGCAACAAGGAACATTGATTATTATAGGACTCATTGAGGCAATTTGTGACCTTATGGCAGAAGGTGCAAATGTCAATGACAAGGGTGGAACATGAAGAGCTTTTCCATGGGTCAGTTATGCTTAGCCAAGTAAAGAATTGGCTAAGTTCTTGGCATAACTCATGGACAAAATGAAGGAAGGGCACATCATAGTGAAAATGATATGATACATACATGGGTAGACTTCTTCATAGTTGGGTCCAAGAGGAAGTCTTGGTGAAACTTTAGTGGAGGAGGCAACAGTGAAAGGAGTCATGATAACATTATGAGGGTAGAGTGGCCGAGGGAGCTAACCTGAATGAGAGTGAGGATGTGATGACCGAAGTTTTGTTGGCTTTACTATAGTGGACAAGATGGGTAGTTGAAGTCATGGACATCGAGTTGGATAGATGGGCGCATGGTAGACTTTTTGTAGTGACATTGTGCAGGTGAACTTATAGAGATGTCACTTATGGGCATAAAAGGAGAAGTGCCAAGGCAAGGATGTTGTGCGGATGGACTTGCTGGTGTGACATGAAGATATTTTGCAGAATATGGAATGATGGGTATGTTGTGTACATATGGACAACAAGGCAATGGTTTCTTTTGGAGACATGTGTAACCTATGAGAGTGTCCATATGTCTAAGAGGTTAAAGGAAGCTTGTGATGGAACTTGAGACCAAGATAAGTGCGCTTGCCAAAGAGTTGGATGGAGATGGTTCATGGGAGCTCATAGTGACTTGAGAGAGCTGTAGTCGATGAATACTTCCTGATATGGTGGTCTTGGAGTATCTTGTTCATTGAGGAGCTAAGGTCAGATCTTGTACTTGACTTTGATGCAGTATGGGATGCATATTTTGGGAACATTATGGGGTGTGTTCGCGAGGAGTGAATTTATGGATATGATAAAGATGAGATACTTTGGAGTTGGGAGGTGTTGCACAGATAGGGATGCCTTGGTGGGAGCACTTGAGCATGGGTTGATTTAATGAAACATAACCATTTTTTATGGACATGGTGATTGATTGGTCTATGGGTAACACATGGATGAGATAATGAGACACGTGTAGACTTGGCGCTTTGATAGATTTGATGGATAGAATATTGCAAATGGGATGGAGGTTTCTTCATGGACCTGGATATGGCACATTGAGCATTGGATTGATGGAGAGAGTTCTTGATGAAGTTGAGGATGTAACAAAATGTTGGAGAAACAATCGACAATGGCATGAGGAGATTCATTTTCATGGATTTGTATGATGGTTGGGTTAGCCATCCAAGTAGTTCAAACCATGGGGTATAGAAGTGTGTTGAAATGTGTTTGAGTTGAGTTGGAGTATCATAGCAAGAATTCATATGGTGATGATGATATATGGTGTATTAAAATGATCAAAGTTGTGGCCGTAGCATGTAACTGAGTTGGATGGGGAAACCTTCCATATTATGGGGTGGTATGCAGGACTATGATGAGTGTGGTTGATGACCATGGCTTGAGGAGTCATACCCATATGTAGAGTTGTGAGCCTTGGTGGAGGTCCATGTAGTGGAGAGCAAGGAGTTCATGCAGCATGACCATTTGATGTTGGAGCTCGTAATGATTTGTGACATTTTGGTCTTGGAAATGGGTTTTTCTGAGATGATGTGTTGTCATGGGTGACAACCTTTTTAGAGTGGGGGAGGATGTTAAGTCCTTGAGTTGGTCGAGTTCCTGTGACGACCACCAATAGGTGAGAAAGCTGAAAAACCGATGATGCAGGTACGAGTGTGCGTGATTTGTGTGATGGGTGTGTAGACATAGTAGTGAGTGTGTTGTAGTGACATACACCTGAGTTTGGTTAAATGTGACTCGTGTTCGGTTAAAGGCATGTGATGGGAAATTCAGGTTAAAGGAATTCTGTTAAGTGTGACTTGCTGGAAGTGTGTGACAAGTGTGAGCAACGAGGAAGTGCAACAGGCATTGGGAAATGAGGCGTTGTGATGGGCGGGCATGTGTGCACTAGCGAGGGTGCCCACTGAACTGAGGGAAGGTCGACTCATGACTTAGAAAATATGAAGGGGTGCATGTTGGGAAAAAGACAGGTCATATGGGTAAGCATTGGGGAGGGCCAATTGATGGAGATTACCAAGGGGCGTGACCTTTAGAGAAATGAATGGGTAGTGAAGGATATATGTAAAAAGAGGTTGTCATTCATTCGGGCATCAAGAAAGTTGTTCAAGTGATTTGATGTGAACGAAGGGAGAGTTTGGAATGAGCCTGAAGGGTGAGTGAATTAAGTGAACAGAACTCGGGTCATGTGTACAACAGAGTTTGGGCCAGGTCGGGCAAGCCGTGTTGTTTGAGTAAACATGTGGGTCGTGCATGTCGTGCCTTTTGGGTGAATGGGCGGGTCGTCCAAGCCGTATTGTTTAAGTGAAAGGGTGGGTCATGTAGGCTGTGTCAGGTGAACAGGTGGGTCGTGCTGGCCACGTCGTTTGGGTGAAAAAGCGAGTTGTGTAACCCTGTCCTTCATTCGTTAAGGAATGTCATGTAGATCATTCAAGTGTATCATGAAAAATGTTTGGTTGTGTCATGCAGGTAGAGTCATGTAGAAATGGGCACGGTATGATAGGGCACAATAGGGAATCTAGGGAGGATCGTGTAGAATTCCGCAGGGCATGCCATGGCGTTTGCACAGGCTGAGTTGAATGATCGTCTGTTTGTAAAGCAAGAATTTGGGGTTTCCACTGGGTAGGGTTGTGCAAGGCTATTGTGAGCTAAATCAGAGTGGTTGTGCAATTGTGCATGGGCAGGTTATGCAAAACCTTGTTTAGAATATTTATAAATGTAAATATTTGTAGAATTTTATAAGTATATTAGGAAAACTTATTTAGGAGTTTCCTATCCCGTCATGAATGTGTGTAATTGATGTTAATATTGTTTATGAAGTATAATTTATGAAATTTAAATGAATATATTTCTGTTGCATTTATATGAAGAAGTGAACACTCAAAGAAAAATAAACTAAGTGTTGGTGATAGGCATAGTTCATGAATTTTAGTAGTGTTGAAACGAAAAGGTTGGGTGGTGCTGCACTTCACCCACAAGTGGAAATTGAGTCGCCACTAGTGTGGGGGCGTGACGAGAGGGATAATGACTAGTACTTCTCAGGACCAATTTTGAGCTAGTACACAACGCCCCACCGATGGAGTGATAAGAAAAACTTGTGAAATACACTCCCATAATTGAAGTGTAAACAGAAAAATTAAAATGAAATACCCATAAGAAATGATTTACCTAAACCCTGCCAAGAGTTCTAACATGTTTCTTTTGACGAATGCCCATGAAACAAACTTGCAAGAATTTGCCCCCTGCTAGCCTGAGCCAGAAGGAATACACACCGCAAAAAAAAAATCTTTGTGGATCCAAAATTAAGCATCAATGCTTTCCTACAAGACCACACTGCAATCCCCTTTGATAACCCACAATGAAATAGACTATATTTACCAGATGGTCGAGCATGCACAGGTTGGAAGCCTATACATACTCTAAGTTGTCTCTCCCACCCACAAAATCACCCATACAATGAGACCACAAACACTGCAAACAAACTAACACCCAAAGTTTATAACACATCCCTTCCTTCTCAAGACTTCTATGCCACCACCACTAGGTGTCACTACTGCCCACCTCACGTCTACCTCTTTTAGTCAATAAGGGTCCTATTTGCTCCATACCCCACTGTTTAAACTGTGATCCTCGGCTCCCATTAAGATTAGTTAATTATTATTATTTAATTTCAGAAACTTGAGATGTATGCTTAAGCGTTATAGAACACGATAAATTGATACTTCTCCACATTTATATAGTAGTTAAATAGACTTAAATGTATTTAGTTTTATATAATAAAATATATATATTAAATATAAATTCATTGATTATGTTTTTTAATTATTTATGAATGAGAATAAGAATAAATAATTTTATGTTTTTTTTATAAATTATAATATTAATAAAAAAACCTAAACATATACAATGAAAATAGTGTTATTAATATTTTTATTATATTTTCAATTGAAAATAACCAATATCTATTCATATTTATTATATATAATATTTTATTTTATTTTAAAATAAATATAATTTTTAATAAAAATATTTGAATTTATGGAATCTATGCATTTAGTACATATAAATTATATTAAACATGACCAAACATGATATCGTTTGTAATATACATTAATTAAGTGGACATGCATGATTCAACGGATGAAAATAAGGTTGTGAAATAGCTTTTCCTCTCCCTATCTCCCCTGAGTTACAGATTCTCAGACTTATAAATATTTAGATGTAGATGGTTATTATTAATTATTTAATCTATATAGTTGTTGAATAGATGTTTTACTACACAGTATGTGCAAGTTATAGATTTGGTTTATTTTCTTGAGAATTTTTATTTATTTTTTAAATAATTAAATTTAAAATTATCTTGTCATACGTTTCCAAATAATTTTTCCTATATAAAAATAATCGATACTTTATCAATTATTTAGTTTATGTAATGAAAATAAATTCTTTATCATCATTTGATCTATATAATAATTTTATAAAGTGGAGAACAAAATCAAATATTTAATAATAAATCGAGAAATTACATACTAGATGAACCTGACATAGATTTGAAACAGAGCTGCTTTCAAATCTAAATGCGCACCACCACGTTATACAAAAACGAATTTAACTAACGGTGCGATATTGTGTACATCACATGAAAGGCAATTGTGCATTTGACTGTCCATAGTCGATGTTGTATTAACTCTATGGCTGTATAAGCTACCCCTATGCGACGACCCTATGGTCGTTCGAACTATGCAAACAGGTCAGTTTCAGAAGCGTATGGCTCAACCCTTTTCCTCATTCTTCTTGTTCTTCATTGTTTCTATCACCATTTCTGCTGTATCAATGCCTGTTCATGCAAATCCAGGGATTTTAAATCAAATCACTGAAACTGTGATGGATCCATCTTGAGCTATTTTTACATAAACAATCATACTATTTGAAATATAAAGATAAGAGATGATAATTAAGGATTGTGGCTGTAACTGTGAGACCTCCATTATTGAGAGATGCTTACAGAAACCAACATATCCAATGAGATTAAGGGAAAAAGATTGGGACTGACATACCTGAAAGATAACCACCATGTGCATACCCATTGAATTTTGCGCTAGTATGTTCTCCTGTGAAGTAAACCGGACCAACCGGTGTCTGCACTCAAATAACATTTTGTGCACAACAAGATGTTCAAACCAATTGAATGTTTTCTGCACATATTATATTGTCACTGTGTTTTGTCTTACCTTTATGTCATGGAAATGATTCGGGCTGACAACAATTGGGTAATTACTGTAACTTCCTCGCTGAAACCGGTTATTCCACCAAATTGGAATCAGGATTTGCTCTGCTTCAGGAATCCCATCGCCGAAAATTTTCCTCAGAACCGCCATTACTTCTTCTTTGGTTTTCTCATCGCCCTGTTCCTCTATCCGCCTAGATTCGTCGTCTGTGACTGTGACAACCAAGATGTTGGATCCTGAATATGCTTTTTCCATATGCTGCAACGTATATACGAATTCCATGAGTGGTGAACATATCCAATAATATCATCACAACGTTTTATATATATATATATATAGAAAATAATATTGCAGTTGAAATGTCAACAAACAAATTGATTGTTTTCCTGCAATTAGTATATAAATAATCAAATGGAAAAAATCTAAAATCTGCGATTAAAATTAAACATCATTTTAAATTCTATTATGTCTTTATATTTTTTTTCATATCGAAAAAGTTAGATTGAAATCTTCATTTTCTTGAATTACTATTTTAATTTATCTGGGGATCCATGTGGATATACACATAAATATCGAAAGATTTATTAGATATTGACGTAGTTTTCCCAACTACATGTGATATAAACATCTCAACAAACATTCATATAAAATTGTTTAATATCAATAGTTATTTTGAATTCATTTTCTTAAAACAAATATCTAATTAATCTAGGCGATCCATATGTATCTAGACATCGATATTCAAAGCTTTATTATATATTAATGTAATTTGCAATATACGATATAGACATTTAATACAAAAATGTTTGATGTCAATAGTTATGTTGACAATTGATCTAGGCGATCCATATTTTTGTAGACATAAATATCCAAAAATTTGTTATATATTAACGTAATTTGTAATATATGATATAGACCTTTATTATATAATAATGTATTTTGCGATATGTGCTATAGACATTTTCTACAAACATCCATAAACCTATTTACTGTTATAATCGGTGGCAGTATAGGGACCATAAAGTCTCGACACGAAAACATCCAATTATGTCATGTGGCGGAATAGATCTTTGAATACATCCACCGGCGCTTAACGAAGTTAAGCTCAGTTTCAGGAAAAAAGCACACAAATGTCGTCATAAAACCCACCTGCCAGAACGTGTAATATCCTCGCTTTTCGGCAGCATATAGAAAGAATTCAGTACCATCCTCCGTAGGCCAGAACTTGCTTGGAAATTTTAAGAATATCTTTGTGTAAACTCGCATCTCGCATGAGAAGAAAGTGTTCCTTTTCCAACTCTGCAATACAATAGGTAATATCAAACTTTTAAACGATAATGCTCAAATTTATATGAAAAGTAATAGGAATAATCTAGGTAAGATTTTTTGAACTCATGTGAATTGCCAATTTTGGAAATATTTGGGAATTTGAGCTCAATTGTTCAACGCTTTTCCTGATTATTAGATTTTGGGATATGGCTGAAATCTATTATTGACATAAAAGTCCCTAATAATTAAAGTTTTACGTAAAAAAATTTGAACTCATGTAAATTGAGGATTTTAGAAATATTTGAGAATCAAAATCTCACTGTGAAAAGAAATCAATTGTTCTACCCTTTCCTAACTATTAGATTTTGAGATATTGCTGAAATCTACCACCAACATAAAAATGCACAATAATCAAAGTAAAATAGATTTGACCTAACCTCAACAAATTCTAAAGTTGTTTTACAAAATTAAGTATAAGAAATAAAACGTTCTACAAATGCTAATATCAGAGAATATGGAATGTAAAATTAATAGAATCAGTATTCATGCAATTACATGCAGCGGAGGATTAAACTGGATAAGATCACTTTGAAGAACTCCCAAGCTGACAGACAGAATAGCATAATTGCCACTGTAAACCGAGTCATCTTCTATCTTAACTGTAACACTGCGGTCTGTATAATGTATTTCTCGAACGACCTAAAACATTCAAGAAAATCCCGTCAGAGAACAGCCCAATAAGTTTTGCAATCATTCGATAATATTTGACATGGAGATTCAGTGATTGACTGATTGATGGCCTGATTGGTCGGGTACTTTTATGTAGATTGCAAATTGTAGGAACAATTAGCAGTTATACCTTTTTCAACTTTAGTCGCTCATCGACGATATGACCGCCTTCGGAGTGGAGGAAATCTTCCGCCAATTTATGGACGATGTATTCGTAACCTCGATCATCAGAAACCAAATATTCCTGTGCTCCAAATTCGGTGTAAGTGGGAATTGGCTCCACTTCTGCATCCCCAACAACATTCGGTATCAGTAACTACTAACGACTGCAAGAGTCAAACCCAATTAAGAAATATCGAAGTGTGGCCATACCTGCCATCTCAAAATCATGCAAAATAAAGTCTACTGCCAATTCCAACGGCGTTGATGGAATTCTGAAAAAAATAGAAATTTCTATGTGATGGAATTCTGAAAATAATTGGATTTAGAAGTATATTTTAAACTATATGATTCCGCAGATAGATACATTTTATCAACATAATATTGTGTTTAGATGTATATTAATAATTTGTGTTTAGGGGTATATTCTAAACGATAATAAGATCTAAGTTTTAGTATCTTTGGAGAAACAGTAATACATATAATATATATTTTAGTTCATATCCATTACCTCCAAAATATGATATTCCTAGAATACAAATATTTTCTTCAAAGAAGTACGGATCTACACTGATCATAATCTTAAATCAATGTTGGTGTGCATACTTACACTTCCTGAATTTTACTGTCTGTTAATGGCAATGGCGTGTCAGGGTTAGGCCTTGCTGTCGCTTCGGCACTTCTGGAAACAGCTTCAGTTGCCAAAGCACGATTGGCGGAATCCACAGCCGACTCATAACAAGCTGCCGCAACAGTTCCAGGTGCTTTAGCACCGCTGTTAAGCATACGCAGACAGTACAACATTACTTAATAAAATTTGAGTTTAATTGGATTTACCTTGAGTTGTTTAAGCCAGAGTTTATCTGTTTTGAAAGTGCAAAGTTTTATTAAAATAATTATTTTGGATCGTAAACTCTTGACAATCTCAACTTTTTTAGTGTTTTTTTGGATAGTAACTCTTTATACTCTCAATTTTCTAAAAAAAATTCATCGAATATATATAGATATATAACCCAAAAAAAATCTTGTATTAAACATAATAAACAACAGTGATGAGATGTTTTATATATATATAACACAAAAAATATGGTGTTTTAACGGAAAAAAACAGTAAACAATTTGGTTGATTAATAATTTAATTTAATTTAATTGGTTGGAGTTATAAATTTGAATATTTATAAAATTTAATAGATAAGAATAAATTTAAATAATTGCTTTTAGTTTAGTTTTATTAGATTTCAAAACAGTGCAAATCTTTAATCTGCTCAGACATATCTATTAATATATATTCAAATTAGTATATATTATTTTTTTATCTATACATACAAATTTTGAAACAACACTGTATAGTTGTTTAAAGGTCCTAAAATATCTAGAAATCTACCATTTATCAAAATAAATATTTTAATATAAGTTCAGTCTAATATATATTAATTTTTTAAATATAGATAAAATTATTAATATAAATTCATCTAATATATTAATTTTTTAATTATACGATTAATTAAATTACTAAGTTAAACATTTTTTTATTAGTTATCTTTATAATGTAATTAGATATATATCAATTTTTTTTAGAATTTTGAAATTATTTTATTGTTTATATAGTAAATGTTAGCCTGAAGGTGGGTGATCAAAATTTTGTGAATAAAAATGTAACCATATTAATGATTGATTGATGTGGTTAACTATCCTCAATTATACTATTTCATATTAATTTTCAAACCTTAAATACCTTTGGTCACCATTACTCAAACCATAAATTACAAATCATCTCATAACTCATAGATTTTACTCCTTTCAAAACCACAAAAAGATGAAAACAACTTACCATAATACTCATTTCAAAACAACAACAAGATGATAAAAATTTCCAAAAAATAACTTAAAAATAAATTTTCCCTCGCAGCTAAAACAAACTTTGAAAACATTCTCCCATATATATACAACCATAAATGCTACATATCTGGTGCATATTTCTCGTCTTGGATTGTACCTTTGCTCATAGATGTTGAATGCGGCATTACTATAATCAGAGTAACAGGTGCGGATATTGTGTTTCTGGGCCAACTCCCACATGGGATTTACTTTATTACCTCCAACGCCTGCTATCCATCCTGCACCACACTCCACTGAAATTCCAGCGAACTCATGCTTTATGAGCCGCCCACCAATTCGATCTGTGGCCTCCAAAATAACAAAATCTTCTACTCCATTCTCTGCCAGTACCTTAGCAGCCGCTATCCCTACAAGCAACCTCACACAAAGGCATAAGTCAATCATAGAAACATGCTAACTGAATGCCTCTTGCTAATCTAATTTCGTTACCTGAAATGCCCGCGCCGACTATAATGACGCTGCTGCAGCTGGAGGACGTTGAAGAATCCATACTGCTAGAGCGAGCACTGGGTACGTCCTTCAAAGCATATATATATATATATATATAACACAATACTTGTTTTAAATAAAAAACGTCTAACTTGGGGCCAAAGACAATAGATTCGCTGACCTCGTATATGCAAGCACGTACGTATACATAGCTATAAGTCAGCCACAACATTGGTGTATATTGTAAGACGTTTTTTTAAACATTAATTTTTGAATTTAAAATTGGTTTACTACTTTATAGGTATATTTAGAATACTAATTTTTAAAGAAACTTTTAAGGTACTAGAATTGTGAGGAGTTGAAAAAAAAGCTTCAAAGAATTGTGGAGAGTTGCCCAAAAAAAGCTTCAAAGACATATAGGCAATAAATTATGGCATATTGGTGCTAGTGACAATTAAACTTAAGAAAATTTAATATTCTTAATTTATCAAATTTATTCAAAATTGAATAAAATTTGTTAATATTATAAATTGAAATTATGAAATCTGTCCATAATCAGAATGCTTCTCTGCAGCTACCCCTACAGCCTAGCTTACACAAAAGCAAGCTGAAATAAACAATAGACACTAATTCACTAAAAGCATAGCCTATATGTTATACTAAGAGTTTCTTTTGGTAATTAAAATTGTTCAAAATTTAGTAAAAATATAATAAAATCACAAATTTGTATTATATGAACTCTACTCTGAATACTACAAAGATTATAAAAAATAATAAATTCAGATATACAAAAACCTAATTTAAATAACAAAAAAAATTAACAAAATAATTCACTCAACCAAAATTTCCAAAATATCTAATCATTAGAAAACTCCCTAACTAAATGCCTCCATGTTATCTGAATTGCCGGCGCCAACTACAATGGCACTGCTGGAACTTGAGAAGGTTGAAACGGAGGAAGAATCAATCCATCCGGTTGACTGAGTACAGGGTAGGTCCTCGAAGCGGATATATATATTATTAAATATATATATTATTATATATATATATATATATATATATATAATATAGACAGATATATATATATACATGCGGATGGCCATTAGTCTATACTTTGTTTAATAGAAAATCTTAAATTTTACGGGCAAGACAATAGTTGATTCTTTGTATATTAATGATATTCGCTGACTTTGTATATGGTTGACCGTAGCATGCATAACAGCAGTAATAATCAGGTTACTGTAAAGTTCTTGGTGTTGTTAGGTGTAAATCATTAATCTAATCTCATAGTACTTAAAAATTATTTATAAAATATATGTCAACATTCTTTAATTAGAGGATGTTATTATTTTATATATTTTTATTTATTTATTTTCAGTATCTTATTAGATTTATTAGATTTATTGAAATCAAATCTTTGAATTATAAACTATCCACAATTAAAATGTCCCAAAATTTAAAAAAACCGCATATAAGTCAAAAATATATTAAAAAAAAAACAAAACATGAAAAAAAGTCAATCACCATTTAATAGATTTCTAGATTCCAACCTACAAGAAAACTTCATAACAGTTACACAACGCCTATATGTTAACAAAAACCTGACGCAAACATATGCTAGTGTCCGTTTTTTTAAGAATTATATGTCTCCTGATCAGCAAACATATGCTGGTTGGGATCGAAATAATAATGCTAGTGTCCGTTTTTTTAAGAATTATATGTCTGCTGATCGTTGACCTTTTCGCGTTGAAATGAAAAATTTAACATGAGCATACATACTGTGATTGAAATTTCAAAAGAGATGATGTATGAGAGCCCGTCAGACAATATTTCGAAATTTCAATCAATTGGCTTTTGACTAATTAAATATGATCTTCCTTTCAGCGCCTAGTTTTTACAGAATTTCCTTTTGAATCGACTTCCATAACTTCAAAAATGACCTTTCAATGATTTAATGGACCAAAAAAATATATATCTGAAAGTTTATAACCTCATAAATGACTTCTCAACAATTTAATGCGAAAAAACTGAAATTTCGTAATTCAAAAATGGCTTTCCAACATTAAAAAAAAATAACTTCATAAATGACTGCTCAACAAATTAGCGCGAGAAAACTGAAATTTCGTAATTCAAAAATGGCTTTTCAACATTAAAAAAACGTTTGAGGTCATTTCCCATCGAATTATGTGGTTGATTACCCCGATTTGTACAGGTAAGCATATTTTATCATTTTACCATAACTTCTTGACCATTTAGACACGCGGAATTATCATATTGCTTAACCCATTTAGTAAGTACTACTTTGTTATTTTATTGCTGACGTTAAAATAATTTAACAATTTAATTATTAGTTTTTCAGGTTGTGTAAGCCTATTTGCACAAAAAATAGTATTACCTACCTACTTTAAAAATAGTATTATTCTATTACCTACTTTAAAAAATATCATTTAATTACGAAATCACAAAAAATCAATTAACTTTTTGAATCATATAATTATTAAATCACATAATTATTAAACTTTGTGAGTCATATTTTTTAAAATATCACGAAATTTGAGGGAGGGAATCTTTTTCATATAACTCTTTAACCTTACATTAGTTAGTAGAAACTTATTAAAGATTACTTTAATTAATGAAATACAAAAATTAGCATATTAAATTTGGAAGGATAAATTTAATTTTTTATTTTAATGAATGCAATATATAAATTTATTATAATTAATGATATATAAAAATAATAAATTGCATTCTAAAGAATAAGATGAACCATTAAAATAGAATAGATGTATTGAAATATTAAAAATATTGTATAATTATTTGTCCATAATTATTTTATAATATAATAAGCTTAAATAATTAATAAATAATATTAAAAATTAAGATTATAGTTGATGTGGTTTAAGTAGAATATATATAGTAATGGGTATATTGTTAAGTCATTCTCTAATATGAACGTCAGTAATTTGAAATTTTGTGGGCAAATATTTAGTCATGTGAAAGGCTGGTGTGGCCAGGGTGCAGTTTCCAAGTGATTTTGATAGTTTAGATGCCCCTGGTCATCGTTTCTCAAGCCACAAGTCAAGCCTGATGTAGTCCTCCATGAACTCAAAGCACTTGACAAAAACAAAAAAATTAATGTTGATGTTTTAAATAACAAGTCATCTATTTAAATTAATCTAAAAATCATAAACATTATGGAATGACCAATTTTGTAAAAAATGATGACAATGATAAGCATGAGTACTAAAGTTTCAATGATAAAGATGAATATTAAGTTTCCAAAGCAAAAAGGAATAAAATTCCTTGAAATGCACTTTTTTTAGATTTCAAAATATCAACAAAAGGTTTAAGTATAAAGAGAGTTTATCCCCTGTGATTTTAATAAAATAATTTACCAGTACTTTATTGAACATATTTTTTCACATATTTTTTCCTGTTCTACTTTTTGATTTGACACTTACCCTTAATATTCTAATCAATATACAAAATCAATTTATTTAAGATTATTCTTGGATCACTACAATATATAATTTTGTGTTAGAGCATTGTAAATAAATAAATAAATATATATATATATATTATATATATTATATATATATATAATATATATATATATATATTATTATAATTTGATTTTATGGGAAATTTTCCACTTATAAAACCAACCAAAATTGTATTAGTCCACCAAAACTATGCATTAAAATTTTTTTTTTTTTAGTTTTTTTTTAATTTTATGTTTTTAAAAACTAAAACGTTATTAACTTGGTTAATAGTTTTATAATGAAATGTAATAAAAAATTATTATTGACTAAACTAATTGTTTAATAAATCTAACATAAATTATCTACCCAGACTTCATAGAGTTGCAGATGCTACAATATATATATAATTCAAAACATCACTGGGATTTCTAACCTATAGATGGAAACAAAAGAGATTTCATGCCAAAAATAGACTTACCAGATACCCTTTAGTAGTCAACTTCTCTTTTATATTGACATTTCATTTTCTTATTTATCATAATTTATTATAATAATTCTATCTTATAGTTATTTATTCTCGTGTTTAAATAATGCTTGTTCTCCTTTATTTTTTATATATTAAAAATTATTATGCATTATATTTCCAATGACGTTTGATGAATAGATTTGTTATAATATCATTCACAGTTTCAACCTCCAAGATGTCTTCCAGACTGCAAATCCAAACCCCAGTTCATAGTCAAATATTCCAACTTACAAATTCCTTGGGATAAGAATCGATGATTTTGCATCTTAATTTGTGGGCAAATAAAGATGAATCCGAAAAATAAAAGACATTGATTTTATGAGGAACGCGGCAAGAGGGGATGATTTTTCATCTTAATTTATGGGCAAACGATGACGAATCCAAAAAATAAGAGACGTGGGTTTTATGTAGAACGTGGCAAATTAGCAATTTTAAAGTGCTTTTCCAAATTTGGCCCCAATTTGAGAGATACGGGAGTTTCTACGAAGGTGATTTTGAAGATTTGTTGTTGCGACGAAATGTCGCTTTTCCCCAAATTGCAAAACAAAATTCGACTTGTTCTAGTTTTCGGTTGTAAAAACTATAAATTTGTAATCTAAATCATTATGTAATTCACTTATAAGATCATGATGAGATGACTGGTACATTTTTAATTTCCCTTTGCTTTTTGTGTATTTAAATGAAGCCATGAAGCAAGAAAAGGACCGAAGTAATAATTATAATTTGAAACAGAGTAATAAATCGAGTTACTATTTCAAATATGATTGAATGTGAATATTTCTTAATTAGTTTCACTTTTATCAATCGTGTGTTGATTTGAGCTTCATTGTGACTCCTAGTGGTTTGGGCCTACTTCTTAGCCGAGGGGATTGTCTTACATTTCTAAAATTGCATTAGAATAGTTCTGTACTCTTTCTTTCTTCTAAGAAAATAACATTTCAAATAGTTCTCTGAAGATTGTATTTATATTTTCAATAGTTGCTTAACTTATAACACTGATCTCGCCATTGTTTCTACGTGAATGCTTGTTGTTCCTTATATTTCTTTTTTTAATCGTTGTTAGTTTTCAATTACTTGTTATTTTTTCCAATAGAAAATTGTTGTTCCTTTAACTTCTTATTGTTGTTCCTCTAATTTCTCATTGCTTTTAGTTAAAATCAGTTTCTGAGCTACTCCAAAGATATTGCATAGTTACTCGAAATAGACTCTGAAATTTTTCTTATTGTTTCTTCGTTAATTAATAGAATGATTTTGTTAGTGGTTTATTACATTGTTATTTGCGTATGTGTGATTATATTTAGAACACAATTTATTTCTAGTTTTGTCATTTACTTTCCCAGATTTACTTTTCGCATTTACCTCATTTTGTCAAATCTAGATCGATTTAAGGTTATGCATAGAACAAATTCACTTTGAAAAATAGAAGTAATTTTTAAGTTATCATAAGAATATCATACAGAACTAATTAGTTAAGTTGATTAGTTATTCTTATTAAGCAATTAATTTCCCCAACAATATGAATGTCAAATGGTTTTGGCTTCGAAGGCATAAAAATGTATAATAAGAGGAGTAAGTTATAATTATAAGGGTAAGATATAAGGGTTAAAATGTCAAATTGTCTCTTTACCTTTTCCTCACAATCACGGCTTTGCTCTGGTCTTTCCAATATGAGACGGTTCAGTAAAATTTAATTATAACTCCAGATACATTAACCATATCACCAGTCGACTCATGCAGTAGTCGATTCATGCAGTTCTCTGTAGCCTAGGACCAATATGAGACGGTTCTGTAAAAATTTAATTAAAACTTCAAATACGTTAACCATATCAGCAGTCGACTCATGCAGTTCTCCGTAGCCTATAGGTTTTGGTGTAGCACTTGTTGTTTCCTCTCTGGGAGAAACATTTTTTTGTAAATAGAAAGTACTTCATATGCTAAATCATTAAATATCTTAAGCCTTTTGTTCCAAGAATTTTCTCTTCGAGTTGTAAGATATTCTCCTTTTCTCCAAAATCCATCATTTATTATTAGGAATATGAAAACCCATCAGTTAAAAATAATGGAGAAATGGTTATATGGTTGTAATGTATCTCCTTAGTTTAGGATTAGTTCCTAGAGATTAAGAGGTTGTTTACAACTACCTATTTTTCAGTGATATATTTAATATTGTAATATTCATTTGGTGTAATGTAGAGTGAACGTGAGAGAGAGTCTCCTCTTTGTTTGAGTGCAGTCTCCTAGGTGCCCTACACACCTATGAGCTGTAACTCCTTCATTTAATTCAAAGTGTGATTTTTATCTTGGTATCAGAGCTTAGGATAGAGATAGCCTCAATTTTTTTTAGGGATGTATCATTAGTTACGTTTCTGTAGTGGTAGAAGTACATGTAAATGTGTCTGTGTGATCAGGTGGAACTGCAGTAACACCTGGAGTGAAGGGTCTCAGATGACTGATAATCTCTGAGCCAGAGAAAAGGTTGAGAAATTGGCGCTTATTTTTTGAACACAGTCGAGCCAATCTAGAACAAAACAAATTGGCGCTACTTTTTAAAGAAAAAGCGTGCCAATTAGCGCTGGTTTGGGGCTGAAAAGCGAGCCAGGAAAATTATAACTAAATTGGTGCGGATCCATGGCTGTTAAGCACGCCAATTTCTGTGGACATCGTGAATTTTCCTTTTTTGCAATTGGCGCGGATTTTTAGCTATTCAGAGCACCATAGAGCCAACCTCTTTCTCTCTGGAAATCTGCAATTTTTTGTTGCAGATCAGGAGTTGCCCGGTGGTGGCAGGTGGAGATTTCTGCTCGGTGGCAGCAGATTTGATTTGCCCGGTGGTGGCGAATTGGGGTTCCGTGATCGGACCTGCCCGGTGGTCGCGAATCAGAGCTCTGTGATCTGCTCGGTGGAAGCAGATCGGTGTTTTGCTTGGTGGTGGCACAGTGCAGCTCCTTGATCTGTTCGGTAGAAGCAGATCGCCCTTGCCCGGTGGTGGCATGTTGGAGGTTGCTTGTTGATCTGTTCGGTGGTAGCAGATCGGTTTTGCCCGGTGGTGGCACAATGAAGTCCATGACCTATTCGGTGGCAGCAGATCGGACTTGCTCGGTGGTGGCACAGTGAAGTTCCTGATCTGTTTGGTGGTAGCAGATCGAACTTGCCCGGTGGTGGCCGATTGGAGTGTTCAGTTGGGTGAAAATGAACAACAGTTTGGAATCATACCTCCATGAGTCTGGCAAGCTCGATGGAACGAACTTCTCGAACCGGAAGTTCAAAATGCAAACTTTGCTGGAGAGTGCGAATGCATGGTTGATCATCTTGATAAATGAGCAGAGAATTGGAACACTGACCCAAGAACAAGATTGGGATAAGAGAGAAACAAAGGCGAAATTCATACTGAAGATGTCTATCAAAGACAACATTATCCCCCATATCAGAGATTGCAAGTCGGCCGCGGATATATGGAACACAATCAAGAATCTGTACGAGACACAAAACACAAATCGTGTTCTGGCACTGAAGGGAAAATTGTTTGCATTAAAGATGGATGAGAATGAATCTGTTGGTGGATTCATGGCCAGAGTCAAGGATCTAAGAGACAAATTGGGAGCCATTGGAGGGAAGGAGTCAGATTCAGGTCTAGTTACACTTACACTGAACAGAATGACCAATGAATATCAGACATTCATTTCAGGGTTGTCAGCGAGAGAGAAAGCCCCCTCGTTTGATGACCTGACAACGATTCTACTCCAGGAGGAGGAACGAAGACAGAATCTGAAAACTCAGAGAAATGACTTAGCTCTAATGGCGAAGAGGCGATAGTACAGAGGAAAGCAACACCAGCACCAACATCAGCATCAGCAACCGCAGCAGGAGCAGCAGAAAGGGGCCAACTCTTTTCAAAAGAAATCATTCAGAGGTATGACTGATAATTATGTTAAGAGATGTTTTTATTGTGGGAAGCCTGGCCACCAGATTAAAGAATGCTATAAGAGGCAGGCAGATGAAAGAAAAGGCAAACAGAGGAAACATCAGGGGTGTTTTGCTGGAGAAGAGGATGACCACAACCATGATCTTCGATTATTCACAGTCGATTGTGCACTTTCAGCATCAAAAGGAGATAAGAATAATATATGGTATGTCGATTCTGGTGCATCCTCGCATATGACCGGTAAGAAAGATTGTTTTGAGTTTCTTGAAGAGTCTGCATGTGGATCAAAAATTTACTTAGGAGATGACAGTGGGTATGTGATCAAAGGTTGTGGGGATATTCCTGTGAAGCTACCTAGTGGCGACATCAAACATCTCAAAAATGTTTTATATGTTCCAGGAATTAAAAAGAATTTGATCCTTGTCTCTATGATAATAGACCAGGACATGCAGGTACAATTCTTCAAGAATGGAAGTGTCATTCAGGATAGCCAATTGGAGGCAGTTGCAACAGGAGTACACGTGGGGAATTTGTACAGACTGGATGCAAGGAGCATGCCACGAAAAGCGATGGTTGCAACAACATCAATAGTCGAAAATCTCTGGCATAAGATATTTGTACATCTCAATTTGCAAGACCTCATCTTACTTTAGAAGAAAGGTATGGTCGATGGAATTCCTGCTTTACGTAATATCAAACTGGAATGTGATGGATGTGCATTAGGGAAGATGCATAGAGATGAATTCCCTTTGCATGTTAATAGAAAGAAAGAGACATCCTAGAACTAGTGCATACAGATATTTGCGGACCTATGCAGACTAGGTCTTTAGGAGGTGCATACTACTTTCTACTGTTTACAGATGACTGCAGTAGGTTCTCTTGGGTATATTTTTTAAGAAAAAAGAGTCAAGCTTTCCGATACTTTAAAGAATTCAAACCTATGATAGATAACCAAACAGGAAAGAAGATAAAGATTCTTCGTTTGGATCAAGGGGGAGAATACATGTTAGGTGAGTTCATGAACTTCTGCAAGCAGCATGGGATTATACAGCAATTCACAGTGCCACACGCTCCACAGCAGAATGGAGTAGCAGAATGCAAGAACAGGACCCTTGTGGAGTGCGCCAGAAGTATGCTTCAAGGTAAAGGTATATCAAATGGTCTTTGGGCAGAAGCCATTAATACTGCTGTTTATTTAAAGAATAGGAGTCCTACTAAATGTCTAGGCTTAAAAACCCCCTTTGAAGCATTGTTTGGACTCAAACCAACAGTTAGTCATCTAAGAATATTTGGATCTAAAGCTTATGCTCATATACCAAAAGCAGATAGAAAGAAGTTAGACCCCAAAGCCTTGAAATGTATATTTGTAGGATATGGCACAAAGTATAAGGCATACAAGTTATATAATCCTGTGACTCATAAAGTTTTTGCAAGCAGAGATGTTGTTTTTCATGAACAGAATGAAGATGGAAAGGAAGACTCTAGCAATGACAGCCACATTCCATTGCTGATAGAGATGAACAGTGACGAAGATGAAGAGTAGGAGCAGGAGCAGAAACAGGAAGAGGTAGCAGCAGATAGTGTAATAAATGATGATGCAGGCTCGGAAAGTGCTGAAACAGATAGAGTTGAGGTAAGTCCTCTACCTAGAAGATTAGGTAGGAAGACTAGACTACCTGAAAGATTGAAAGGCTATGCTTTAATGTCCAAAATTTTAAACATTGTAGAACCTTCAAATTATGAAGAAGCAAGTAAATCAGATGAATGGAGGGCTGCAATGCATGAGGAAATTGAATCAATATATAGAAATCATACTTGCGATTTAGTTGAGTTACCTGAAGGAAAAACCCCTATAGGTTGTAAGTGGCTATATAGACCTAAGATAAATGCAGATGGGAGTGTAGAAAAATACAAAGCTACACTAGTAGCAAAGGGTTTTTCACAGCAATAAGGCATAGATTTCGATGACACCTTTGCCCCTGTAGCTAAACTAAATACAATTAGAATGCTAATCTCTTTAGCAACAAAACATAAATGGAAGCTACACCAACTAGATGTTAAGTCTACATTTCTGAATGGAGAATTAAAGGAAGAAATTTATTTAGTACAGCCTCCTGGTTTTGTGAAAAAGGGGCAGGAGCATTTAGTGTGTAAATCGCATAAGGCACTTTATGGTTTGAAACAAGCACCCAAGTCATGGTATGAGAAAATTGATTCATTTTTTATACAGCATGGTTTTCATAGG
>APFE031401541.1:97207-111931 GCA_000404065.3 Pinus taeda
TCATGTCTTCAACAAAGGAAGCATGGGATACTTTGGTGACAAGCTATAAAGGTATGGCAAAAGTCAATATTGTTAACATTCAAAATACTCGGAGAGATTTTGAAATTTTGTACATGAAGGAGATAGAGGACATCGATTCTTTCATAAATCGGGACATGACTATCATAAATCAGTTAAAAATATATGGTGAGAAAATTATAGATCAAACAGTGGTTGAGAAGGTTCTCAGAGTTTTGTCTACCAAATTTGATGTTGTGGTAGCAGTTATAGAAGAAGCCAAGGATTTGGCATCATTAACAGTTGATGGCTTGATCGGATCCCTTCTATCACATTAGGCAAGGATAGACAGAAATAAGGATTCCACTGTAGAGACCTCTTTCAAAAGTCATGTTTCTATTTCAAGAGATAGAGGTCGAGGCAGAAGTAGATCAAGGGGCAGCAAATGAGGCAGAAGATATGGTGGTTAGAGAGACAAACGAGAAGAGCATGAACATGAAAGTGAAAGAAACTGTAGAAACTTTAGCAATAATCAAAGATTTGACAAATCAAAGGTGAGATGTTATTATTGCAATAAATTTCGTCAATATGCTTGTGATTGCAGGAAGAAGAAAGTTGATCAAGGGAACCAGAGAGCTAATATCACTACAGAGAGTACTAACTCCATGTTCCTAGCTTTCCATACCATGCATGAACCTTCTAATAATGTATGGCTACTGGATAGTGGTTGGAGTAACAACATGAGAGGAAACAAGAATTTGGTTGCAAATTTGGATCAATCTGTGAAAACATAGATAAATTTAGGGACTGACAAGACTTTCGATGTAGATGGCAAATGAGTGGTCAACATTCTGAACAAGTAGAGGGAGCCGAAGAAAATCGCAGAGGTATATTATGCTCCTATTCTCAAACATAATTTCATAAGTGTTGGTCAATTGACACATAAAGGATACTGAGTTATCTTTTAAGGTCAAGAATGTGTTATATATGACAAGCCCCCAAGCAAACAGTTGATAGTGAAGTTGAAGATGACGAGGAACATAATCTTTCCTCTAATTATGAATTACAATGATCAGGTCAGTTGTTTTACAATTTCATGTTCTAATGATTAGTGGTTATTGCACTTTCGATTTACATACTTTCACTATTTTGGTTTAATATTGTCGCAACAGAAACAAATGGTCATAGGATTACCTCCCACCAAAGAACCTACTATCACTTGTGAGTGTTGCACATTGGAAAAGCAACACCGTGAAATTTCTCCAAAGGGAGTTCCATACCGAGCAAAGCAACCTCTTGAGCTAGTGCATATAGACTTGTGTGGACCTATAAGGACATAATCGATTGGTGGAAATAGTTACTTCCTCAATTTCATTGATGACTATAGCAAAATGACTTGAGTTTACTTCTTGAAGCAAAATTTTGAAACTTTTGTAAGGTTTAAAGAATTCAAAGCCTTAGAAGAGAACTAAAGTGATCGACAGATCAAGTTATCGAGGTTAGATCGTGGTGGAGAATATGATTCAAAGGCACTCCATGATTATTGCAAACAACATGGAATCAGAGGACAATTTACAACTAGGTACACATCACAGCAGAATGGAATAGCAAAGAGAAAGAACAACACAATTATGAACATGGCAAGAAGCATGTTGAAAGGCAAAAAATTGTTTAATGAGTATTGGGTAGAAGCAATTGCATGTTCTATTTATGCGATCAGCATATCTCCTACAAAGAGTGTGATGAACAGAGTACCAGAACAAGCATGGGCAGGTATGTCTTGCAATGTATCTCATCTCAGAGTATTTGGATGTGTAGCTTATGACATGTGCCTAAAGAGCGAAGAGGAAAATTGGATGATAAAAGTTAATAATGCATATTTACTGGTTATAGTGATAAATCAAAAGCTTACAAACCATATAACCCTGTCACCAAGAAGACCATAATTAGCAAAGTTATTGTGTTCAAAGAATAAGAGTTATGGAATGGGACTATAGATAAAGCATTTGATGCACAATTACCACTGATGGAAGAATATGATGTAGCAAAAAAGGAGCAACAAGAAGCACACGTGAAGACACCAAACATAGACACACCAACAAGGACTCCAAGATTTTCTGAGTAGCATGGATCTTCAAGTAGATCAACATATCGAGATTCTCTTAACAATCAATAAAGTGATGAATCAAGCAATGGTAAGAGAAAGATGAGAAGTCTGAAAGATATTTATGATGATTTGGATGTTAGTTCAAATTTTGCATTGTTGTCATTCCAACCTTCTTCATTTGGAGAAGAAATGAGAGATCAAAATCGGGTGTAAGCCATGGATGAAGAAATTGAAGCTATTGAAAAGAATGATACATGGGATTTGGTTGATTTACCAAAGAAAAAAATATCATTGATGTAAAGTGGGTGTACAAGACAAAGTTGAATGAGAAAGTTGAAGTTGACAGATTTAACGGACGACTTGTACGAAAACGGTTCTCACGGAAACTAGGAATAGATTTTGGAGAAACATTTTCTCTGATAGCCATATTGGATAATGTAAGAGTAGTTCTACCCACAATAGCTCAGAACAAGTGAAAATTATATCATATGGATGTGAAATCAACCTTCTTGAATGGAATACTAGAAGAAGAAATTTATGTGTAGTGGTGTCGAGGATATGAAGTTGAAGGTAAAGAATATAGAGTTTACAGGTTGAAGACAACGCTCTATGGAATCAAGTAAGTGAATAGAGCTTGGTATAGTAGAATTGATAGTTACATGATCAAGAATGGATTTTGCAGAAGCAACATTAATCCTACCTTGTACACAAAGGTAAATAAGCATGGACAGATTTTGATTTTTTGTGTATATGTTGATGAAATGATTTTTACAGGTGATTTTGAGTTAGATGAATTTAAAGCAACGGTGATGAAAGAATTTGAGATGACAAATCTTGATCTCATGAAATATTTTTGTAGCATAGAAGTTGAACAATCTGAAAAGGAATCTTTATTGGTCAAAATAAATATGCCAAAGTTTTGTTGAAAAGATTCAGGATGGAAAATTGCAAACCTGCCCCTACACCAGTTGCAACTGGTACAAAGTTAAGCAAGGATGATGAAGGATTAGATGTCAATCCAACTCTATTGAAAATATTGGTTGGCAACCTCATCTATCTCACAACTACAAGACCAGATATCATGAAAGGAGTGAGTTTGATTTCCAGATTTATGGAGACTCCAAAAGGCACACATTGGAGTGCAGGAAAAAGAATTCTGAGATACATAGGAGGAACTAGAGATTGTGTTATAATTTATGCAAGGACAGAAAAGAAGGATTTTGTTGGATACACATAAAGTGATTACGACATAATGTATGCAATCAGAAACAACAAGGATCAACAAAAATATGTTGTGATAGCACATTAGCAAATGCATTATACAAGAGCAGTGTGTTTCATCAAAAGAGCAAGCATATTGATACTAGATATCACTTTATTAAAGGACTTGTGAGAAATGGAGAGGTTCACTTAAATATAGTGATTAATTGGTTGATATATTTACTAATTCATTAGAAAAAAATATGTTTTAGTTTCATAGAAGAAACTTGGGCGTTGTAAGCCTCGCTAAGACATAGACCAACATGCATGTTTGAGTTGTTATGAGTGAGATTTAGTTTAGCGGTCATAATTAAGGGGAAGTATTAAAATAACCTAATTACTCTCGCATGACGAGTTGGCTAAAATTAGAGACTCAGTTAACTGAGTGTTGAGTGATGAGTGTTGAAAAAATCATTTAATTACAAAATCACATAAAATCAATTAACTTTTAAAATCATATAAATTATGAAAACACATAAAAATATTAAACTTTTTGAATCATATTTTTTAAAATGTCATGAAATTTGAGGGAATCTTTTTCATATAACTCTTTAACCTTACCTATTAGTTAATAGAAACTTATTAAACTTATTTTAATAATGAATAAAAAATCAGCATATAAAATTTGAATGATAATTAAATTACTAATTTAATTAATAAATATACAAAATTATTAATTAAGATATATGAAAAATAATAAAAACTCATTATGAAAAATAAGATGAACCATTAAAATTAAAAGAAATATGTAATAGAAAGATTAAAAATATTGTATATTATTTGTCCATAACTATTTAATAAGAGAATAAGTTTAAATAATTAATAAACAATATCAAAATTAAGATTAATGTTGATGTGGTTCATATATAATATATAGTGATGGGTGTACTGTTAAGTCACTCCGTGATGTGGAGGTTACTAATTTGAAATTTTGTGGGAAAATATCTAGTCATGGTAAGGGCTGGTGTGGCCGGGTGTCGGTTATTTTGACAGCTTAGATAGCCCTGGGTCATTGTTTTTGAAGCCACAAGTTATGCCTGATATAATTAATAGTAAGCCATCTATTTAAATTAATCTAAAAATCATAAACATTATGAGATGACCAATTTTGTAAAAAATAATTATCATAATGATAAGTATGAGTATTAACTTTTCAATGATAAATATGACTATTAAGTTTCCCACGCAAAAAAGAATAAAATTCCTTGAAATGCACATTTTTTTAGAGTGCAAAATTTCAATAAGAAATTTGACTATAAAGAAAGTTTATCCCCATAATTTTAATAAAATAATTTACAATTTACAAGTACTTTATTGACCATATATTTTCACATATTTTTTTCTATTCTATTTTTGGATTTCACACTCACCTTGAGTATTCAAATCAATATACAAAATCAGTTTACTTAGGATTATTGTTCAGTCACTACATTATATTATTTATATTATTTTGTGTTAGAGCATTCCACATATCAATATCAATATCAAAATCAATATCATATATATATAATATATATATATATAATATAATTTGGATTTCATTTTGGATTTCACACTCACCTTGAGTATTCAAATCAATATACAAAATCAGTTTACTTAGGATTATTGTTCAGTCACTACATTATATTAATTATATTATTTTGTGTTAGAGCATTCCACATATCAATATCAATAAATATATATATAATTTGATTTTATGGAAAATTTTGGCATATAATCAACCAAATGTATGGGCACCAAAATCCATCCATCAAATCATTTTTCTCTTTTCTTATAAATATTTTTAAAAGCTAGGATGTTGTTAACTTGGTTAATAGTTTTATAATGGAATGCAAATTGGAATGTAATAAAAAGTTATTGTTGGCGAAGCTAATTGTTTAATGAATCTAAGATAAATTATCAAGCAAGAGTTTATAGAGTTGGAAATACTACAATATATGTGTATAATTCAAAGCATCAATAGGATTTCTAACTTATACTATAATATGGAAAGAGATTTCGTGACAGAAATAAACTTACCAGATTCCTTCTAGTGGTCAACCTCTCTTTTATACTGATATTTTATTATTCTATTTATCATAATTTATCATAATAATTCCATATTATAGTTATTTATCCTTTTGTGGTTAAATGATATTTGTTATTATTTATTTTTAATATATTAAATATGCGAATAAAATTTTATGAAGAAATTTATTATAATATCATTGACAGTTTCAACCTCCAAGATCTTTTCTAGATTACAAATCCAAGCCCGGGTTCATAGTCAAATATGCCAACTTAGAAATCCCTTGGAATAAGTGATGGTAATTCATCTTAATTCATGGGCAAATAAAGACGAATTCAAAAAATTAGAGACATGGTTTTTATGCGGAACGGGACAAGAGGTGATGATTTTGCATCTTAATTTATGGGAAAATGATGATGAATGCAAAAAAAAATACTTAGACATGGGTTTTATGCGGTCCAAATTAGCTATTCTATAAGCGATTTTTTCCAAATTTGGCCCCAATTTGAGAGATACAGGAGCTTCTATGAAGGTGATTTTCCAGATTTGTTGTTGCCACGAAATGTCAGTTTTCCCCAAATTGCGGAACAAAATTCGACTTGTTCGAGTTGATTGATGATGGAGAGATATTTCAGATTTGATCTCTCTAATTGATCGGTTGTAAAAAATCTAAATGTATAATCTAAATCATTATGTAATTCACTCATAAGATCATGATGAGATGAATTGTTTAGTTTTAATTTCCCTTTTCTTTTTGCGTATTTATATGAAGTCATAAAGCAAGAAAAATAGAGAAGAATAATTATAATTTGACAAAGAATACTAAATCGAGTACGGCTTGTATTTACTCTTTCAAATATTGTTTAATGTGAATATTTCTTAATTAATTCCACTTTTATCAATCGTGTGTTGATTTGAGCTTTAGTGTGATTCCTACTAGTTTGGGCCTACTTCTTGGCCTATGCGATTGTCCTACATTTGTAAAATTGCATTAGCATAGTTCTGTACTATTTCATTCTTATGAGGAATTAGCATTTCAAATGGTTCTCTGAAGATTGTATTGATTGTATTTATATTTTCAATAGTTTCATAACTTATAACACTGATTCTCGCCATTGTTTCCTACGGTGAATGTTTGTTGTTCCTTAAATTTCTTTTTTTAATTGTTGTTTGTTTTCAATTAGTTGTTGTTTCTTCCAATAGACAGTTGTTGTTCCTCTAATTTCTTATTGTTTTTATTTAAAATCATTTTGTGAGCTACTCCAAAGATATTGAATAGTTACTCGGAATACACATGGAAACAGACTCGGAAATTTCTCTTATTTTTTCTTAGTTAATTAATAGAATGATTTTCTTACTGGTTTATTACATTCTTGTTTTGTTGAAATTGTAATTTCAACTTCACGAACAGTTGAATCGCGCATAGGTACCCAACCCCGAAACCACAGCAGTAAAAACCACAAACCAGCCGGTAACTTTGTCGGACCGCTTTTGGTTGAAGGAAGTTTCCGTACACAAGAGCTCCGATACAATTTGGAGTTGACGAGTGGATGAGGCGTGACATCACCCTCTGACATTTATCGGAAGGTAAATGTCAACTAAAAAGGCCTTCTGATATTCATCTCCTTCGTCCGATCAGCGCCAGCGTTGATTGTTCAAAGTTGCATTATGGAGTAAAGCTCGGTTAAAAAGGGCTTCTGATATTCACCTCAGCCGTTGGATTCCAGGAGGGCAAATCAACGGTCCACGGGCATCTCAAGTTGCATACGAACCTGCATAAAATAAATATTGCGTGGAGTAAAATAAACTTTGGTTGACTGCCGGTTTTAATATTAATGCATTTAATGAATTGGTCATAGTCGTAGGTAAAAGATTTAATTTTAATGTTACGACAAGTATGGGCGTGAGTTAAATGATGGCATGGGCAATGTCATATAGTTTTTAAGTTTATTGTTTTTAATTTTTTCACGGGCGTAAGTTTGGTTTTGACAGAACAGGTAAAAACACATTGTTGTTGTTGGTCATTTTTGTAATTGTAAGAAATGAAGAACACACAGCAGTGCAGGAGCGAAGAAGTGAAGAGGTGAATGAAGAAAACCAGGGGAAGCATGTATCATTGAAAACCATGAATTGTTTCACACAGCAGTGAAAAGGGTAATGTAAGTTTTTGGTGAACGCGTATTTTATTTGTACAGTGGTAAATGTAAAAGTCTGTTTTTACAGCAATAAAGGTAAATGAGATTTTTACACACAGTAGTGTAAAATTTCAAAGAAGATAGAGTAATTTCTTTTGTAATGTTTTGGTGAACCCCTCTGAGTGAAAGAGGATGAATATATATCAGTAATTTTTATTTTAATGAATAGAAATCTTTTATGGTGGTGCAATACTCTGTTCTGTGTAATTTCTTTTAAAGCTTCCCTGTGCACAAAAGATCCTGGAGTAGAGGAAACAGAGCATTGCCTCTGTGTGCATGAATTTTTTGTGTTTTTGGGATTTTTCCCATTAAAAATCCCCAACAGTGGTATCAGAGCTAGTCCAGGCTCTTTGATGGTGACAGAGCAGGTTCATGCTCATTGAAGTGTCAAAGAAGCTGAAGGAAAGACCCTTGTTGCAGCAACAGTAAAGCTTCTCGAGTTGTGTGAAGTTTTAGCCAAAGGGATTCAGGTATTTCTCAAGTTTTTGAGTTGCTGTTGAAGAAACAGTGAGTCATTTTAAAAACACAGTCAGGGATTTTAAAAATAGTTAAGAATGGCAAGGTCAAAGAAGAAAGTGTCCAAATCCCCTAAGGTTGTGTCTCCCTCTTCTATTAAAATAGAAGACAATCTATTTGAAAGCATTCTATTTGAGGCTTCAAAGTTTGATGGGAACTTTGATATATGGGAAATAAAAATGAGTACTTTCTTAAAGTCTCAAGGGATTGAAATTTGGGAGTCAGTGATTGATGATAGCAAAATGGATGGAGAATCCAAGGAGTACAATGCAAAAGCAGCAAAGACAATCTTGGATGGGTTGCCTGATTCTGTAAAGAAGAATCTAGGAAAATATTCATCAGCAAAGGATATATGGGACAGACTGCATGAGCTTCATGCAAAGGGAGCACTAACCATGACCATGAATCAAGAAGTAAATTTTGAACCCATCATAGAAGCTGAAAATGAGAAGGTTGATCTCATCAAGCTTCAAGTGCAAGAAAGGGATAAAGAGCTTGCCAAGCTTAAGAAGGAACTTGATGAAAGAAAAAGGAAGCATCATGAAGAAGTCATATCCATGACAAATCAGTTGAATAAAGCAAAGAAGCAGGAAGATGCCTTGTCAAGTCAACTTGAACAAAGGCACAAGAGAGTGAACAAACTTGTAGAAGAGATTGGACAATACAAGGTAGAGGTATCCTCCCTTAAGTCTGAGCTACTAGAAGCCAAGAAGCAGGCACAAGAAGCTGAAAAGAAAATGGAGAGCAGTCAAGCAGAAATCTCCAAAATGAAGTCAGATATAATCTCTCTTAAAATAGCAGCAGCTGAAGCTACTCGTAGCAATGAAGAAACTGAGGAACAACTTGCAAAGAAGAATAATGAGTGTGAAAGATTGGAAGAAGAGATTGTCCTGCTTAGTAAGAAGGTTGAAGGAATGAACAAGATCATGAAGAGCTCTCAAGCTTTGGATGACATGCTCAGCTATCACAGATCTCCATCTGATAAATCAGGACTTGGATATGTAGGTGAATCCTCAAACAAGGATGAAAATGCTTTAAGCAAAGGAGATGTGAAGAAGCCAGAAAGAAATGGTGATGCTCCTAGTTCCAGCAAAGGCAAGGAGAAAAATGAAGGCTGCCATAGAAGAAATCCTGCTCCAAGAGCTCCAAGAAGAAATGTAGCTGATGGCAAAAAGGCAAGAGGCAACGGTGATCATCAAAGGATCTCAAGGCAGCAAGGCTTCCGAAGTACATCAAGGAAACTTCCATCTCCCAGGTACCAAAGTTCATTTTTTGGTTATTGTTATTCTTGCTCAAACTTTGGTCATATGGCAAAATACTGTAGAGCATTTTATGGAGATAGATGTTGTGGTCCCCGACAATCTCCAAGAAATAATTTCACAAGAAGAAATCATGAATTTTTATTCATGAACAATGTTGAATGTTTTAAGTGTCATGACATTGGGCATATGGCACGAGACTGTAACTTGACATGGGCTCTTACACAAGCTAGACCCATGCAAAAGAAGAAAGTTACACAAGTATGGAGAAGGAAGGAAAAGCAATTTGAAAATCCCTTGAACTCCCCAGTGGATCTAAATTTGTTTTGAGAAGAGTCTGCCAAAAGAAGACAAGCACACATTAAAGGGGAGCTTGTAATTTTTGTTGCTGAACTGTCTTAACAGTTACTCTTTTATGAAGACCTTTATAAGGGAAAAATATGAAGTTAAATGTGCCATAAAAAGCAGAGAAGAAAAAGGGGCAGCGCTCAAATGTGAAGTGTAACAGCGCAATAAGAAAAGTATGCAAAGCATGGAGACCCTCACAGCAGTGGGAAGATAGAACAAAAAAAAACAGCAGTTGTTTTGAATTTTGTTATGGAGCACATGCATTGAAATGCATAGCAACGGAAGGTAGTTTCCTTCTAATGAAATGTGAGAGAACATACTCACAGCACAGTGAGTACAATACACAGTAAAAAAAATGTAATTTTTTTTATATGCAATGCAGCATGCAAAGAAATACATAAAGAGAAACAGGGACAGCAGATTTTTAATGCACATGGGTGAATGAAAATTTGTGGCAGCAGAAAAATGAAAGGTACTGCATAGCAGTGCATTGTTTAAAAAAAATGAATGAAGACTAAGAGTGTGTGAAGCAAGGTGAAAAGAAAAGGCAGCAGCCCGTGTTTATTTTTTTTGTGTGGAGAATGCAGCTGAAAACAGCGTGAGGATGATTTCTCTCTATGAGCAAGTAATGGAGAGTAAAGAATTAGTGTATGGGCACACAACAGTGTGATGAAACAAAAGGCAGCCACAGTGCAAATTGCAGAGGCAACGTAGCAGCAAATAAAAACCCAGGATGGTAGAGTCTATGGTTATGGGTATGGACATCAATGCATAAGAAGAGGCAGCAGCGTGATGGCAAGAAGGAAAAGCACAGTAGTGCGAAGAAATGTGTTTTTACACAGCAATGCAAATAAGAAAATGCAGCAGCATGAAGTTTTTTTCATTGAAGAAATGAAAGAGTTTGCAAAGAAATGTAAGTGAAGTGCAACAACACAACAGCAAGTGTAGACACAACAGTGTGGGGTAGACGCAGCAAAGAAGATGGCACAACAGTACAACATAGTCACAAGTGAATCCCTCTGTCACGAGGAAGGTGCTCTTAAGCACAGGTAAATCCCTCTATCATGAGGATGATGCTTTTCAGCATAGTCACAGGTGTATCCCTCTGTCAAGAGGAAGGTGTTCTTTAGCACATTGTTATGGTGGATCCCTCTGTCACGAGGAAGGTGCTCTTAAGCACAGTTTCAGGTTAATCCCTCTATTAAGAGGAAGACTATTTTGTTGCTTGTGGAACTGCATCTGAAGCAGTGTTAGTGGATCCCTCTGTTAAGAGGAAGATTTGTTGTCTTTGGAGAATCCCTCTATGAAGAGGAAGATGCTTTTTAGCATAGACAGGAGAATCCCTCTAGTTTAGAGGAAGATGCTTTTCAGCATAGACAGTAGTGAATCCCTCTATTAAGAGGAAGACTCTTTTGCAACAGCAGCATGTCAAGGAGTTGAGGAAGTGTTTGGGTAAGATTGAATGCCCAGCAGGTGAAATTAAAGGGGAGTGTTGGAAATGGTAATTTCTCCTGCGCGCAGGAGGCCAGCAGCAGGTAAGGCGCCCGGTCAGCAGTCAACGGCGCAGAAAACCACCACGGCAAACCAAAACCCCCGGTCTCATATCGCACCACTCATCAGAGTGAAGTGGTTTCCGTGCATCGAGCTCCGATGCAATTGGGAGCTGACAGCTGTTCAAGCGCTGATGCTGGCCTGACATCAGCACTGACAATCCATCGGAAGGTATCGCTTGGTCAGCTTACCCCATCCGATATCCGTCCGATCTTGGTGCTTCTCTGTCCGCCGTTTGATCTCGTGGAAGCTGTCCGCCGTTTAAAATCTTCATGGTACGCGTACGGGGCCTGTCAAAGTTAATGCAGCGTGGAGTAGAAAAATCACTTGACCATACCATGTATTAATTTATGTCATATGAGTTTGGTAAAGTTTTAAATATTTTCTACGGCGATTTAATATGAAATATGGGCGGGCTGTAAAATATAATGTAAGTTCTATTTTTTTTTGCCTATACGAAATATTCAAGGGTTGACTCTATTCGAGTCATATGGTAATCGCATTATACAGAAGCGATTGTATTTTTTTAGTGAAAAGCATTACACACAGGGAGAACATGTAATGTGGGGCTTGGAGCAGCCAATAGAGATATGCACAGGGTTTTGTATCGTATGCGTGTGATTTGCATTGCACACGGTGAGAAATTTTGGGCTCGCAGCAGCCTGTAAAAACTATGGTGTGTGTGGGTTAAAAATATATTGTAGTTGCACACGGGAGGAGAAGTGTGAAAAACCCAAGGATTGTAATTCTGTGTGTCATGTGAAAACACACGGTGAAAATAGAAAACAGGTCCGCAGCACCTGTAAAAGACCAGTGAAGAAGAACCAGGGAAACACACATGAATGTGTGTGAATATTTTTGGGGTTTGTAATGAAATTTTTTTTATGCAGCAGAGTAAAATGTTTTTCTTTGTAATGTAAAAGTAAAAGAATGCACAACAGTGTAGAGGAGGCAGGAGTTGAAAAGTGAAAGAAGAAAACCAGGAGCAAGTTCAAAACCATGAGTTGTTTCACACAGAAGTGAAGAGGTGAATGTGTAAATCCCTGTAGTTTTTATTTTTCACACAGCAGTGAATGTAAATGAAATATTTACACAATGGTGTAAAATTTCATAGGAGGCAGAGTAATTTATCTTGTAATGTTTTGGTGAATCCCTCTCAGTAAAAGAGGATGAATATGTCTCTGTAAATTCTCAGGTGAAAACAGAGTTTTGGTTTAATCTTGTTTTTGGTAAATCCCTCTCAGCAAAGAGGATGAATGTGTAACTGTGAATTTATTTTAATGAACGGAAATCTTTTATGGTGGTGCATTACTCTGTTCAGTGAATTTTTTTTTAAGGGTAAAGATCCTGGAGTAGAGCAAAGGAAACAGAGCATTGGCTCTGTGGTGTTTGATGGTTTTGGTATTTTCCCATCCCATTGCAAGCGAAAAAT
Source organism: Pinus taeda (assembly GCA_000404065.3). Lineage (NCBI taxonomy): Eukaryota > Viridiplantae > Streptophyta > Pinopsida > Pinales > Pinaceae > Pinus > Pinus taeda. The sequence goes on from APFE031401541.1 coordinate 109,881, forward strand.
ACCCAACACCCTAAAATTATTTATCCTTATCTTTGTGAATTTTCACGTTGCGGGTCTACTGGTGGCAATCAGAACGTCACCACCACTATGAGATCGGCCTCGACCCAGTAGTCGGAGCCTGGTCACTGAGTTTCACTTCACAACCCACGGGAAGAGATCAACTCCGACCCTGACCTTGTTTGGTGGAGCCCACGAGATCTGGGAAAAAATTCTCGAGGAAATAATCAATGTGGTAACCGCATTGAAATAGCCATTGATATTTGTACTGTGTTGTTGTGCACATATCCATACCAATACCAATCAGTAAAAAAAAGAAAAGCATATAAACCATTTGGTCTCGGCGTATGACTAAACATTATGTGATCGGTGACAAATAATCTCGAATTAATACAAAGAATCCAAAGAATAGTGAAACTTTAGGGCAGTATGTATATTAATCAATCCTAATCAACCCTAAAGGGACATTCTTGACATCAATAAATTCAGAGTTGACTAAACTGTAATACTACTTATTTATTTATCACTATTATAATCACCGTCTGCGATAGTCAATTAATCACCAGGGCAATCGACGGAAGCAACTGAGAGTGGGTACATTAAACTGTTGGCATACACAAACGTTACACTATCTCCCTCCGCCAAATTCCCGCCGTTGTTGACCAAGCAGTCGTCGTACGATAAGAACCTGAATGTGCTAGGGTTTACCGGTACAGTCGACGCGAAAGAGCCGCACTTCACGTGGATATTGCTTATTGTGCACTCAGTGGCGCATTCGTTTACAATTTCTACGAAAAATTCAGGTATACCGTTTGGCAATGTGGATTTCATACTCTGCGACAGCGCAATATCTCTGGGCGAGCACACTTGACCAAGTCTGGGGCTCTCTTGTACTGTCCCATTAGTGGGCGATCCATCTTCTCCTCCCACTTTCAAAACACCAGGCTGCCGCAAGAGTTCAACATGCGAGAGAAAAGTTAGGAATATGCAGACTGCAAACAACAATGGAACAACATTGTTCACAGAGGGGCCGTGGCGATTAGTAACGCACAGCACCGACATTTTTTTTAATCTAATCTTTCACAAAGATTCCTCCGCCCCAGATTGTATTCTATTGGATTTGAAGTACCCTTATATATATTTGTAGACGAAAGTTTGAAACAGGAAAATTCTAAATTTTCGTCTATGGGAAAAAGCAGGTGAACAAGTTTGTAGCTGCGAACAAGTTTGAAAAAGAAAAATTCTAAATTTTCGCAGCTCACCAATCGGAAAAATCACGTCAAACCCCTCGAATTAGAGAACAAAATCTATTCTTGATTCTTCTTAAAAAAGAAGTGGAATTAGTTATGGCCTGATATTTATTTTAATTGGGTTTATATCAGTTTTTCTTGGCTGCAGTTTTCTGGGTCCAGAAATTAAATTTCTGGAGCAGTTTCACAGATAGAGAGTTAAAATATATGCGGCATGGTTTAAAATATATCATTTTAGATTTATTTTATATTTTGGATCTACCAAATGTTTAGATGAAACAATTTTTTTGTTTTTTTTCCAAAAGTGATCTTGTTCACAATTAAAATGGATTTACATTGCTTTATTTATTGATTATAATTATAATTATAATTATTTATTTTATGTTATTTGACTAAATGAAAATATATGTGGGCTAGTTTATAGTATACTATCTTAAATTAATTTTATCTCTGATTTAGCAATTGTTTAAGAGAATCAAATTTATTTTTACTCTAAAAAAATTATTTTTCTGTATGTTTGGTAGATCCAAAATTAAAATGAATCTAGACTGGTTTAATTATTCATTATAATTATAATTTTTTTTTTGTTTACTTCTATGTTATTTATCAAATAAAAAGATTTAAACTAGCACAACCACATTTACCAATGTGATTGATAAACACCCATAGGTGTATATTAACCATATATACAACCACATTTTCTAATGTGGTTGATATACTTGGATAGGCTTATATCAACCACATTAATAATTATTATGGGTATTTAGGATTATTAATGACTATATAAATATTAACAACCAGATT
>APFE031401542.1:0-31406 GCA_000404065.3 Pinus taeda
CCTATTAATACAAATAAGTCCATTCTTCTCAACAATTTGTTATTTATGAGTTGTTTCATATACTCCTTGGTCTGTATGTTAAATATGTTTTATTTTATGAGATATTCAGGTGCTATTTTATCATTTGATTGTTAGTGAATGCAGGTTTCGGAGAGAAGGAGGAGCTCATCCGGATCGACGAGGCTGGACTACTACAACAGCGTTGGACTACAGGTAGGATCTAAACACTTGATTTCTTGTATGGTAAATTCATATTTAGAGAAGGATTGTTCTTAATTGTCTTGTTTGTCACTAGAAAGCCTTAAGCTTCTAGGGAGGTTGGTTTTGTCCACAAAATTGACTCTTTCCGCATGACAAGCATAGTTCCTTGTCTTGTTTCAAGATCATTAAAAAATGAAACAAGGAATCTGAGCAGAGTTCCTTGTCTTATGTCAAGCTCATTAAAAAGTGAAACAAGGTCCTAAGTTCCAAGACGAGTCTTTGATTAGATCTCGTAAAATCCCAATCGAGTCTTTCACTTTATCTCGTAAAAGAACCTTCATTCCATCCACCTGATAGCCACGAGTAGCCCATTTAGGTGAATGTAATGAAGCTTGGGGGGCATGCACCTAATGGTAAAGTTAAGCTTCCCTATAGGTTATGTGAAGGGAATCAACCCATTCACCTTTGTCCCTATATGGACGAAGCCAAAAAGGTGTTGGATAACCATCTTGCTTCACTGCAGCGACTTCCATCTGGTTATTAGAGACTCTCCCTTTCATCATGCTAGGGGCATGTAAACCAATCTCAAGCATAGTTTTTCGTTTTAAGCTTGTGTAAAAATGAAATTGAATTCAAGCATAGTTTTTCATTTTAAGCTTGTGTAAAAATGAAACTGATTCCAAGCATAGTTTTTCATTTCAATCTTGTGTAGACATGAAACTGAATGCAAGCATAGTTCCCTATGGTTCAATCTTGAGTAAAAATGAACACATATTCATTTTAACCCTAGTGCTTTTCATTCTATCAACCTCTTTCATCAGATGAGCCTTGTTTTTTTCCTTCCATCGTCACTATCTGCTTGGCCAATCATACGCTTTCACTTGGTTGTTTTACCTTTTTTGATGAATAGTTGCGATAAGTGATCTTATTAGCCAGCCTATTCACATAAATCAACATGTTTTGAGAAGTTCCAACATCATTGGAACCAGTTGCTACCCTAGACACTACTCATTCCTCAAAATGGAGTCCTCTTTAAGCTCTTTTCAGACTCTCTAAATATGAAAAGATTATCGAGCTCTTGTCCTTTCCATCTCGTTAACAGATTGGAGACGATATCTCTCTTGCATTATTTTACGCCTTTTCAGGCTTGAGAGATTAATTTACAAAAAAGAGCTTGTGGAGTTTTCTTTTTGTACCTTTTCAAACCCTCTAAACATGAAAAGGACCGAGTTATGTTTGTCGTTAAACTCGTTAAAAACATCAAATAGCGACAAACTTGTGCATCTAGACAAGACCGAGTTTCACCTTCACTAGACTCGTTAAAACATCAAATAGTGATGGATTCACCTGTAGGGTGAAATTATACGACAAGCACGTGTTATCCTCCTCAAGCTTGATAAAAATAAAGAGGTACTGGTCACCAATGACTGGGGAAAATGGAAAAAGGGGAAACCACTTTATGGTAGCAAGTCGCTCTTGAACATGGCACTTTCACTCCATCACCAGGACTATCTGGGTTGGGTTATTAGCTTGATGGTTATCACATCATTGGTCTATCATACCATCCATCACTTTGTTTTGGGTTAATGAAACCAATTCACTTTAGTGTCACCGACGTTTTCAAGAGAACTCATTCAGTCAAAATCCATCTTTTGCAATACCATAAACTTTCATTTTCATGACCACCATTTCTGAACCTTGTGTCGTCAATAAAATTCCATCTCTAAAAATCACTACACTCATTTCGTGTCATTGATGTGGGATACATCAAGGCCCTCCTGCGATGAGTCGCTTCTTGTCTAAATCAACTCATTATCCAAGAAGTTAACTTAGAAACACCCATTCAGTACCTTGAGGCTTGCATGCATCAATGGCAAGTTTCTCCCTTTTAGCGATAGGCATACATCAATGGCCTTCGACCAAAAGACTTTGTATGGTGTTCGAAATCAAATCATCCATTCACACCATGCAGAATGTACTTTAGTACCTTGAGGATCATTATCATTATCGGTGATTTCTCTTGCATCTGTTAACAGTTTACATCATCGGCTGGCAATCAAATGGTGTCTTCCCATGTTTGACTTCAGATCATCTATTCACATGGTTAGACTTGTACTTGAGCAAAATATTGAACGAGATTGAAGACCCTGGATCTAGTTTCATCCATCCGAGCTGCGATATTTTCAAGAGTACTAAATCAAATGTACAATGGCCTTACATTCATGGTCATCCATTCATTGGTCTATATCTGTAGATGACTATATTTTTACATGTAATGAAAGTTTATAAGTTGAGCATGGGTATGCCTTCCCTCAGCAAGTTCATGAGAAAAAATCAAATTATCATGATATATGTATTGTAATTGATGCAGGTCACCTTCCACTTCGAAACCTCCTCTCCACATAGTAAAGTGTTTCACTCGACATACATATTTACGACTTCATGCTTTAGGGGGCAACTGTTACAAATCCATTTGGGCATATCAACCCCGACTTACAGATCAATACTATTAGGGCCCATCAAACCCTAATTCAGTTGTTACGTGCCCTAATGAAGTCAACCATCAGAATGCCTCCTTCCCAAGAGATTCCATGACTGAAATCATCCAAAAACTGCCTCTAAGAAGATCAGCACAGGGAGGCCTTTATCAAGGTGCACTGTAGTGCAGCCCAGTACATTGCCAGGGTGCATTGTAGCGCACTTGAGCCCTCTTTGGCCTGCGCCAGGCGAATTTGAGTGAAATATGTATTGGGGTTTGGAATATTCTTATCCATAGGATGCTTCTATAAGTTTCCCAAGGCTATCCACTCTTTTGGGCTCAAAATTGGATAAGGGAGGAAGTTAAGGAACATCAATCCCTTTATCCCTTCCTCCATGGAACTAAATCCTAAGTTTGGGAGGGCATTCATTGTCACCATTTATGGCATAACTTCCTTCATTCACCTATAAAAATACCACTCATCTAAGTGATTAGGGGCTGGAAATCATTGAAATTATAGGGAGATGCTGTTAGTATGAGACTTGAGTTGGTTTCAAGTATTGTAATGATGTCAAAATGTCTTGCTTGTCATGAGGAGAGGATGGGATTGAACTGGAGGAGTGGCACTGAATCAAGCAAATTGGGTTTTAACTCTTCCTTTTACTAATAAAGTGTTCAAAGATTTTTCCATATGTTTGTATTGTTTATTGATACTTTCATATGTGTATTACGCACTTTATTCCATTTTATGTTTAATCAATAGATCATTATCATATGCTTTGATCGGTTTCTGTCTTATGTCTGTGTGCAGGTGCTTTTCAAGCGGATTAAGTACGGAAATGAGCGACAAAATTGGTCAAGGGAGATAAGGAGTAAGCAAAAGCTTCAGGTAGGCTTCTTTACTGTCTTATTTAATCTATTGGTTATAGAAAAAGTAGAGAATGCTTTGCACTGTTGTTCTAGACTTAGCTACTAGTCTAGGGGTTTAGGTGTTTATCCATAGACACTAAAACTTCCCAAAATAATGAAGTAAATAAGATTGCAAGTGTACCTTATTGATGAGATACTAATGAGGTATGATTTGGATTTATTTCAATTCATTTTAAATCAAATGGAAGTTATGTGCTTCGTACAGGAAATCATGGGAAATTCTTAGGTTGGGTGGTTGAAACTTATTGCAAGAATTAGTAACAATAGTGAAATAAATTGGAACATGTAGCAGTATGTTGGTAAAGCACTTCAGGCGTAGGGCCATTGTGGGACATTGGTACCCAATAGTGTCCATTGATTTCCATGAGAATTCTATGACTTGTATGATGGTTTGTGGCAATGATATGCCTTGTTTCTATACCTTCTGATGCGAGAAAACCTTGTCGAGGGATGGAATGTCCAGGATGGGGGTGCCAGTGGAACTTCAAAGGTGTGTGACTGCATGGAAGTGGGTGACCAGATTTCCCAAGGGACTGTGTAGCATAGAAGGGAAGTTCGGCGATGGATTTGTTTTGGTCATTAACATTGCCAGATGGAATTAGATGCACATTGGGAGTGTTCCTTGTAACAGTGAGACAATAACTGTTTAATGAGAGGAAAAGTGACGATGGATTGTAGCGCTAGACATTGGATGTAGAATTGACCTTTCAATGGATTCTGGACTTCCTAGGAAGAAGATGAATCCTGGTATTACTCTTAGGGTGAAGGTGTGAGCCTCTGGATTCCCTTGCTGTAGATGTAGGCATCGTATCCTTTTATTTGCTAGTCAAGAAAATGTGCATATGTGTATATGTGTATATTATTATAACTACTATATTGAGATGGACTTATAAAGCTCCATAGACAGTATGATTATTTTATGGGTGAAGCAAATGTGTATGTGTGTATATGTGGTTATTATTGTAAATATCGTAATGATATGTGTTATAAAGCTCTAATAAATGGTATGATTGTCATGTTTCAGTAGTGATCATTATAAATACTACAACGAGCTAAGTGTTGGGCCGTTAATATGTCATTATTATTATCACTTTTGAATGCCTATTCCACCCATTTCTACTCTTCTTTATCATGTCATTTATCATAATTTATCATATAATTCTATTTTATAATTATTTATGCTTTTATGGACAAATATTATTTCTTCTCCTTTATTTTTAATAAACTGATCATTATGCATGATTTTATCAATGATGGTTTATTAATAAATTGGTTGTAACATTACTCACCATTTTCAGCCTCCAAAATATTTTCTAGATTGAAAATTTGATCATTAAATGTGCCAACTCAGAACTTCGCTGGAATAAGAAGTAACAATTTTGTATTGAACGGATCAGGCAAATGGAGAAGAATCTGGAAAATCCGAAACATGGGTTTTGTTCAAAATAGACCAAATTAGTTTTTTAACGAGTATTTTTCCCAAATTAGGCTTGTACTAAGAGAAATGGAAGGTTATCTGAAGACATTTTTCTCAAATTCGTCGTGTGGTCGTTTTCCAAATTATCTCAGCTGCAATACAAAATTTGCCCTATTCCTGTTGAATGATTGATGGAAGGATATCTCAGATATTATATTTCTTATCAATTTGTTGAGAACAATCCAATTTTTTAATGAGAATCATATTGTAATCATCTCTGTTGTAACTACTCTCTGCTCTCTCTCTATTTAAATGAAAACAGAGATCAGAGAAGGAGATTCAGAATTGATGATTGATTATTCATGATGGAATAGATTATGAGAGATTAATTAAGGGATTATTAGAGATAGGATAGGATAGGATAGGAGGAAAGGGGGATTGTTGCATTACCATTGTAATTCTCAAGGCTTTTTCTATTGTAATGATTTCACAGTTTGATGAGAGATTAAGTCAGGGATTATTAGAGATAGGATAGGATAGGATAGGAGGAAAGGGGGATTGTTGCATTACCATTGTAATTCTCAAGGCTTTTGCTGTTGTAATGATTTCACAGTTTGATTATTAATAAGTAAAAGGGTTCTTGTTCATTCGTCTCATCTGAAGTAGCCCAGCAACATTCGCTGGCAGCTAAGGGCCCAGCATCTAGTGGATTAAGTTGCTCCTCTATATTATATCTTTAAAGTTCCAAGAGTGTGATGGTTTGATTTAATTCTTATTTCTTTGAATCGCATTGCTTTATAGTTTCATGTTTTTACAACCTGTTGTTCTAATATTTTATGAAATTGTTTTATTGCATAAGTTGTGATTGAATTGTGTGGTCATTCCTTTCCATCATAACAAAGATTATTATCCTTTTCAACTTATATTGTTGTGTTGTTCATTTCATCTACAGAGCTTCGTTGTTCATTCCAGTAATTTAACAGTTTTCTATTCATTATAGTTATAATAGTTTGGCTGTTCATTTCTAATACTTAGCACTATTGTTCATTTACTTTCTAAAATTATTTAAATTTGCCTTTCAACATTCTTCTAGTTAGTAAAATTGTCTCATTTCAATTAAGTTGCAGTAGCACAATTGATTTACTTCATTGCAATTTCCAATTGGTTATTTAGCGTTGTGTGTGAGGTCAACAACTGTAAAGAACATTGACTATAGATGTCTAAGTTTTCAAATTGGGGATCTTATTTACGCTTGATTTAATTTATATCAGTTAAACAAGGAATGAGTTATTGCTACTACATCCTTGACTGATAAATTGTTGTAGTTTTCTGAGTGAATGATTTAAGTTTCAGAGTGTTAAGTTTCTTTTAATTATAAGTAGATTTTATTTCAAGCATTCATTTACTTTTTCATTTTAAGCAGTATACTGCAAAACATTACTCTTGAGCAAGTGACCGCCTCAGACTAAGTACACTCTTTAAATAAAAAATCGTCCCTGGGTTGACAATTAATGTGAAGATAATTAGGAGTTAAAAAGACACCTTTTATCGCTCAACATTTTGGCATCATTGCCGAGGAGAGTGTAGCCATTTATAAGGAGTAGTGTGCATTTAATGAGTGCCTGTTATGAGAGAATTGGGTATTAAAAATAGAAGGTAAGAACCTACATATGGAGCATGTAAAAGCCCTACTCCTTTGCCCACTTTCCAACAGAATTGTTAAATAATTTAGGGTAGAAATAAATGTTTGAATTTCTGTGTGAATGACTAAGAAAAAAATAGAAATTTTGAAAAAAAAATCTCGTGATTTTACTTAAGTGGTGATGTAAGCACCACCCATTTCACTAACCAATTGACAGGAACATTTGAAGGAGGAGCCTTGAAGAAACACATGAAGAACATCTTCTATTATGATAAGAAATGGCTCACATTTCTACTTTTGAATTCCCTATCAAAGATCTAGGACGAGTGACACAAATGCACATAATTCTCCCATCTTCTCTACCAAATTTTCATGGCTTGACGAATGAAGATCCAGATACATTCTTATTTGAGTTTGAAATACTTTCTAGAGGATATGATTATTGTACTAATGATCAAAGGTTGAAAGTGTTTCTTCTTACTCTAAAAGGAGCATCTCTCTAATGGTTCATGAGCCTAGGTGGGAATTGCATCCAAACATGGGAGGACATGAAGAACATATTCTTGAATAAGTACCAAGAATATTGCAAAGCCAATGAAGATATTTTCGATATGATACAAGGGGAAGATGAAAGCTTGGAGGACTATGTGGAGCGATTTTGATACAACCTTCAAAAATCAAAGCATTAAGTATTTGGAAAAAGAGATCTTAAAAACACTCCTTCTTAAAGGAATCAAAGATGAATTTTTAGAACTCTTAAATCTGATAGGAAAAGGTGATGTTTTTCAATTATCATATAATGATGTTTGTGAATTGTGCATAAGGTACTCAAGAGGAATATCCAAGGCTGGTAAGAATTCTAGAGACGTTTGTTCTTTCTTTTCCAAATCTGCTACAAGAACAGGAGACATAAGAGCTGAAATCAATATTTTATTTGAAAATTTTAAAGTTGATTTTATTAGCTCTCTAAGTTCAAAATTGGATGTTTTATAGGTTCAGAAAAATCAAGAATTCGATGAAGTGTTTTTCCCTCATTACCAAAATGAGCATCTCATAGATACTCACTCTTCCTTATCTAGGATGGAAGTAGCATATCAAAGAGATGAGGAAGCTGCAACAAGGTCAAAACCATGGAAATCATGGCCTACAGGTATGGTTCAAAACACTTCTTCTCTATTCTCTTACATGCATAATCCATTATGGAATACTAATGTGTTACGGCAGCCATGTCAATCTCAATATAACCACCACCAATCTTGTCTACAAGTTTGGCATGGTTCACCTTATGATTGCATGACTACTCTCCCTCATCTTGTAGCACAAACACATCATCCATATTCTTCACCAGCTCTTCCACAACATCTTGCTTTTCCATCAAAACCATCCACACACCCAATCAACTACATCATCAAAATGCTCCATTCTGTACATAATTTCATGCTCAACTAATTCCACACCCTCACCACAATAAACCAGTACAACATGCTTACAATGTTGAACTGCAAAATTTACGCACCCTTCCCACCCATTCTATCTCACATGCACCATTGGAGAAAACTTATATTGAGATTTAGAATGTTTCAAAATCAAAAATTGTAGAAGTTGTGGAAAAAAATGAGGTTTCTTCTAGTTTGCATCAACAAACCATTTTAAAAGCTCAAGAACTTCATGATATGATGGATGTGGGAAATCAACAAAGTAAAATATATATTGAAGATTGGTTTCACTCCATCACTTGTTTACAACATCACTCCATAATTCAACAATTTTTGACACCATCTTTTCAAGGAAGTTGGCTTCTCATACCCTAATATTCATTAATATGCATTTTTCAAATTTGGGTATGTACATACTTGAAGCCTTATTTCGAAAATGGCTCCACTGGAAGTACTCTTATACGTAGTCATATTAATTTTTCAAATCAAAGTAGGTCAGTGTACAAAAATAAAATAAATAAGAACATAAATAAATACATTTTGTTTTTATGTAAAACTAGTTTTTTTTGTTGCAACATGCTGCGGAAATAAACAATGGTGATAATTTTTTTAATTCATTTTTGTATGTAGATGATTTATAATGGAAATATTAGTTCTAAAAACACTCATATTCATTTTTATTACCAATTTGAAAAAATACTTGAATATCATATTTTTTTGCTTGTGGGCTTGATGGAATTTCTGAAAATGCAGTTGGGACAGTCATGTTTTGAGGGGTCAAAAGGGAATATTTTAGAACATATTTCTATCCTAAGTAGCCCTTGATTTATAATTTCCAACCCAATTTTAATTACTCAATTTGGATTTGAAACGAAAAAGTTAGAACCAAAACATTGACAGGATGTCTAGAGGGCAGCTCAGGAACAGAGTTGGGACAGTCCATTTTTGGAGGCCTAAATGACTATATTTTTAAAACTTGTTTCTATCCTCAGTAGCCCTTTCTTTCTACTTTCCATTCCAATTTGAATCACTCAATTTGGATTTGAAACTAAAAAGTTAGAACCAAACCATTGACAGGGTGTCTAGCAGGTAGCTCAGGAATAGAGTTGAGACAGTCGGTTTTTTGAGGCCAAAATGACTGAATTTTTAAAACCTGTTCCTATGGTAGATTCCCCTATGAATATAGTTTACAAAGAAATTGGAATCACTCATTTTAGATATCGTATGTGGAAGTTATGGTCCAAATACTAACTGTCTATCGTAAATCAGCACTCTTAAAACTCTGTCTTTCCAACTGTTCCTTAGAGTATTTGACTTATCAATTCTTCTTGTATTCAAAACATATTTCTATTGGAGATAAATAAATGAATATACATTTATTTCCAATTTGAATCATTCAAATCTGACATCAAACGAATAATCTATGCTTAAAATATTCATTGTTGTTCTAAGTGGGGTAATCGAAAATGACTCTAGTATGCAGGTTGTTCTAACTAAAATTGACATATCATATCATTCAATTTTTAAGGCCTATTTCTATTGGAGATAACCTTTGAATTAACTCTCATCTAGCTTTGGAATCACTCAATTTGATCAAAAAACAAAGAAGTTGTGATTAAAACACTGCAAGTTAGCATGATTGGCCACTACTCCCGTAGGTGACAAATAAATTTTACTTTGTTATTTTATCCGTGGATTTGTTATACAGAGTAACTACTTGTTTTTTTGCATAATTCTTGGATTAGGGGAGCCAGGTCACCTCTCTTTCTCCATGATTTAATGTTTTATTGCAGGTAGACATTTGTTTTTTGCAGGTCCTAGGAGAATAAAGAAGGTCAATTTATGAACAAGAGATTCTTGAAAGAAATTTTAATGAAAAAGAGAATTTCATCCAACTCATTACCCAACGGATTCATAATAGAAGAAGTGAATAATTGATTTCCATTTGAAGATTCATGTCATGTCTCTACTGCCAAAACATTTTTCAAAGATATCATTTTTTTTACATAACATCATAGCTGTTGTAACTTAATTTATTTATTTACATACTGTTTTTAAATCAAATGTTATTTCTTTTCTGATTTCTCTTATATTTTGTGTTTCAGGTGTTGTTTCCTTCAAATTGTAACCCATCCTCAGCATCAACGCAGTGAACAACTAATTCATTTTTTGCGTGCCTGCATTTTATGATTGTGCATTTTTGTTTTTCCTTTTCGAAGGAACAACACTTCTGCATTTTTGCTATTCCTTTCCGAAGGAACATCACTTCCGCATTTTTTTTGTTCCTTTCCGAAGGAACGAAACTTCTGAATTTTTGTTGTTCCTTTCCGAAGGAAAAACACTTCTGTACTTTCGCATTTTTGTTTTTCCTTTCCGAAGGAACAACACTTCTGCACTTTCGCATTTGTTTTGTTCATTTCTGAAGGAAAAGCACTTCTGCATTTTTGCTATTCCTTTCTGAAGGAACGACACTTCTTCACTTTTGCATTTTTTGGTGTTCCTTTCCGAAGGAACAACACTTATGCATTTTTGTTGTTCCTTTACGAAGGAACAACATTTTCGCATCTTTTGTTGTTCCTCTTAAGGAACAACACTTTTTCGCATGCATTTTTTTTGTTGTTCCTTTTAAAGAACAACACCTTTTTTTGGTGTATTTTTTTGTTGTTCCCTACAAGAAACAACACTTTTTCACATGCATTTTTTTGTTGTTTCTTACAGGGAGCAACACTTTTCGTGTGTATTTTTGCTTTTTGGCATGCGTTTCTTTTGGTGTTCCTTACAAGAACATCACTTTTTCGAGTGTTTTTGTTGTTCCTTCAAAGGAACAACACTTTGAGAGTATTTTCAAGAACAACCCTTCCTTCCTCTTGTGGGATTATTCCTAGTTCATCTTAATTACATTTTACTGATTCTCTTTCATGGCATGAAGTACACTATTTTTATGAGGACAAGAATTATGGATTCTATTGAAGCGAGTTAATATCATTCACATTATGATCTTTAACAGGACAACTCCTTGATGATAGATTATTTTCAAAAGGGACACAATTATTTATAGACTACCTTACTGCATCGTTTTCTGTTGTACATGATATTGATTGATCATCTTAATACCATATTGGTTCCACCCTTCCAGGTTATAATCTTCTATGTCTGTAATAAATGCGATTATGGGTATATTTTTTTTCTATTGACATGTTCAACTTCTTCCACCATCCCTGCTCTTAAGGAGTACTGAGCCTCCCTCTTTTTATCATAAAAATGTGTCATAACAGCAAAATTTTGTTTGCAGATGGAGAATAAGGGGTCTCATTACGAGCCAGCCTACCATGTTCATAAGGCTGTAACAAAGTGGCATTCCCATTATGCCCACCACACTAGGGTTATGATCCATTGGATAGCCAAATTATCCTTGGAACAGGAGGTCTCATCATGAGCCGCCCTGATCACTTTTGCTAGATCCCAGTGAATGGCAGTGTGGTTAACTGGGTACCACGCCAGCACACTAATCTCTTCTGTAGAACAACATTGGAACTCTCCATTTATAAATTGAGGATCCTGCTCTTACGGGTTAAAAAGAAACCTTATCGAGGCTATGGACACCTGTTGGTAGCAGAGGTTCTGCTTATGGTATTGAAGTTATATCTTATCGTCAATTATCACTATAATACCCTTTTCTTATTCTTTCTTTTTATCAGAGAAGTTATTTCCTTAATTGTTTCCCTGTTTTGAACCTTTATGCATGAGAAATTGTTTTCAGATCAATCGCATCATTTCAGCTAGAATACCATCAGAAAAGCATCTTTTTGGCATATTGATGTTCTTTTTCTTTTTCACATAGATTATCATCAATCCAAAGTGTCCTATCACTTATTCATAACTATCTTTACACACTTTTCTCTCATTATAACCATACATCTTGCCGTCCTATCATTGATATATGTATTGTGCTTCATTCACTATCGTATTGTTCATTCCCTTGCCTTGTTGTCAGCATAACACCTTTCATAGGCTTTATGGTCATGGAATCCCTTTTCCAATTAGAGGGGGGAATGTATGCATTATGGGATAGCATGCGATATGCTTAATGCACTCTGTCATAACTTGTTGATTTGACAAAATAATAGTATTGCTTGTATACAAAAGTTTTTCTAATTGAAATTTTTGCATGCATCTTATCTGTTGCTATTCAAAACTAACAATGTGGATTCAAGAATATTGTATGCAAAATAGTGTTTTGTTTACAGGAGAACAACAAGTATGGGAGGGAAACTCTATTCGCAGGATGACCACACTATTGCAACTAACAGAAAAGGCTCGAGCAACTCGCGAACGTGAACAATTGTTCATACATGATGTGCTTGCCTGGATTCCACCTTTTGCATCACTTTCAACACCAACTCTGCCTACTCAGCTTCAACAAATGCCAGTCCATACATGTCATTCTAAATTTTTTTCGAAAGTAAAACTTGAGGTATAATAGCATAATTTTCTGATTTATTACGAATTTAGGAAATTTTCATGAAAATCCATTGAGCATTATTTATCATCATTCATTCCACATTTTTACCACTTCCCATTTTTCAGCGTCATATCATCTTTTAATTTGGGGGGAGTGTTTTTTTCGTTCATTTCTTTCTTATGACCATGTCATTAATATTCTTTATCATCCATTTCTATTCATATTCATTTTCAACACCTCCCTTATCCCATGATTGTTTTATACTAAGCATAGAATTCAATAGATGGTAGCGACCACCTCAATTTGTTTTCTAGCATTGCATGAGGGCATGTTAATTCTTTAGTTTGGGGGAGGAATTGCTACGCATGATGGATGTTTTCTACTTTCTTTCTCATTTAAGGCATACAATTTCATTTTTATACAGTGTATATCTTTAAAACTATGAACCCAATTCTTGTGATTTCTGGAAAACACAGACGTATCATTAAAATACATAAACCCAGATAATTTCAAGTTAAATTAGTTCATAAAATTTCGGAAATCGTGCACTGTCACCTACAGCCATTTTGTTTATATCTCATGATCCGTGCATCAAAACTATCCGATTTTTGGATCATAGAAGCATCAATATAGTCTAAATCTACGTGCCAAATTTCAGGAAAATCTGGTTGGTAGTTTTTTAAAAAATGGTTAATGAAGTTTGTTGTTACTTATATCATATTTTGCTAAAACTTCATATACACATAAGTTGAACGTCAATAAAAAATTGTTACGCCTTTATCAACATTGCTAAAATTGAATATTCATTATTTGAGAAAGAATTTGTTGCTTGGTTAACATAGTCTTTGGGTTGCATGAGGACATGCAATATATTTAGTTTTTTGTTGCATGAAGACATACAATATATTTAGTTTTGGGGTGTGTTGGGTCGTTAATATTTCATTATTATTATCACTTTTGAACACCTATTCCACCCATTTCTACTCTTCTTTATCATGCCATTTATCATAATTTATCATATAATTCTATTTTATAATTATTTATGCTCTTATGGACAAATATTATTTCTTCTCCTTTATTTTCAATAAATTGATGATTATGCATGATTTTACCAATGATGGTTTATTAATAAATTGGTTGTAACATTGCTCACCATTTTCAGTGTCCAAGATATTTTCCAGATTGAAAATTTGATCATTAAATGTGCCAACTCAAAAATTCAGTGGAATAAGAAGTGACAATTTTGTATTGAACGGATCAGACAAATGGAGAAGAATCTAGAAAATCCGAAACATGGGTTTTGTTCAGAAAAAACCAAATTAGTTTTGAAATGAGCAGTTTTCCCAAATTTGGCCCATACTAAGAGAAACGGAAGGTTCTCTGAAGACTTTTTTCTAAAATTCGTTGTGTGGCCATTTTCTAAATTATCTCAGCTATAATGTCAAATTTGACCTGTTCCTGTTGAATGATTGATAGAAGGATATCTCAGATATGATCTTTCTTATCAATTTGTTGAGAATAATCCAATTTTGTAATGAGAATCATATTGTAATCATCTCTGTTGTAACTACTCTCTGCTCTCTCTCTATTTAAATGAAAACAGAGATCAGAGAAGGGGATTCAGAATTGATGATTAAGTATTCATGATGGAATAGATTATGAGAGATTAAGTCAGGGATTATTAGAGATAGGATAGGATAGGATAGAAGGAAAGGGGGATTGTTGCATTACCATTGTAATTCTCAAGGCTTTTGCTGTTGTAATGATTTCACATTTTGATGATTAATAAGTAAAAGGGTTGTTGTTCATTCGTCTCATCTGAAGTAGCCCAGCAGCATTCGTTGGTGTGTAAGGGCCCAGCCTTTGATGGATTAAGTTGCTGCTCTATATTATATCTTAACAGTTCCAGTTGTGTGATGGTTTGATTTAATTCTTATTTCTTTGATTCACATTGCTTTACAGTTTCATGTTTTTACAGCGTGTTGTTCTAGTATTTTATGAAATTGTTTTATTGCATAAGTTGTGATTGAATCGCATGGTCGTTCCTTTCCATCATAACAGATATTATTATCCTTTTCAACTTATATTGTTGTGTTGTTCATTTCATCTACAGAGCTTCACTATTCATTCTAGTAATTTAACAGTTTTCTATTCATTATAGCTATAATAGTTTGGTTGTTCATTTCTAATACTTAGCACTACTATTCATTTACTTTCTACAATTATTTAAGCTTTCCTTTCAGCATTCTTCTAGTTAGCACAATTGTCTTTTTTTTATTAAGTTGTAGTAGCACGATTGATTTAGTTCTTTGCAATTTCCAATTGGTTATTTAGCGTTGTGTGAGATCAACAACTGTAAATAACATTGACAATAGTTGTCTACGTTCTCAGATTGGGGATCTTATTTACACTTGATTTAATTTATATCAGTTAAACAAGGAATGAGTTATTACTACTGCATCCTTGACTGATAAATTGTTGTATTTTTCTGAGTGAATGATTTAAGTTTCAAAGTGTTAAGTTTCTTTTAGTTGTAAGTAGATTTTATTTCAAGCATTCATTTACTTTTGCATTTTAAGCAGTATATTGCAAAACATTACTCTTGAGCAAGTGACCACCTCAGACTGAGTACACTCTTGAAATAAAAAATCGTCCCTGGGTTGACAATTAATGTGAAGATAATTAGGAGTTAAAAAGACACATTTTATCACTCAACACTAAGTTATAAAGCTTGATGGGTAGTATGTTGTGCTTACAAAAACCTTGTTGGTTGTGGGTGTTGTTGAACACCGAGGACGGTGATCCCCCAAGGGGGAGGTTCTGTAACAACACTGGTTAAAAGTCCATGTAAAAGTATATAAGATCACAATTATGGGACATGTATTCCAAGTTGAATGGTGGGAAAAACATCCTAATAGGTGTTCATTTTGGTTATTATGGCTAAAAAAAATTGGCAAAGGAAATGGAAAAGACTTTGGAAAGGAAAAATGACATTTTTGGCACATTTGTTTATGAAAATAATGGAAATCAAAAGAAAAGGCAGGTGAAAGGTCACATGTTGCATGTGAGGAGGAAAATGATGGAAATTGAATAAAAGATAGGCCTCATTGATAAAAAGGATTTTGAGGATCAGTGGACTGAATTGGTCAATGTAACCTTTGTTAGTTCAATATTGGAGCTCTCTCATTATTGTCTCTCTCCCCCTCACTCTTGGAAACTTAGAGTTTTCTTAAAGGACTTTGGAATTGGATCAAGAAAGGCAAAGAAGATAAGAGGAAGGAAAGAGCAAGCAAGGAAGAGAAGGATCAAGAAGCTACAACAAGATTCTTTGTAGGTATCGATTTGCATGTGTGATTTCTTTGCTAGATTTAGCATGCATGGTATTGCATGTGGTTCTTTGCTATCATGGCATGGGTTTTTCCAGGTGTGACAATGTTCTTAGCCTTCCCATTTCTGGATAGCCATGGTGTGACAAGGTTCTCATGTTTTAGTTGAGCTGGATTGCCGAATGGATTTGAAGCTGAGTGAGGTGGATATCTGAAAGAAAGAACACATAGCCTAGTGATCCCTAAACTGGACTGTGGATTATGGTAAAGCCACAGGCCTAGTGACCCCTGAAACAAACTGCGGGTTGCGGTAAATCTAAGTACTGTGTGCCTTGGTGGGCCTAGGAATCCTCAACCACTTAATGGTAGGATATACAATAAATCCTAGAGGTGGTTTCCCTTAATTAGGCTTAGGAATCCTTATCAGTGAATGTCAAGATATACGGTAAAGCCTAGAGGGTGGAGTATCGATTAGGGCCTAGTGATCTGGTGTGGATTGTGGTAAATCTTAGAGACTAGGAGACATGGAAATTCCTCACATTGTAGGTGGAGAAATCTGGTTGCATTCATGCTTGTTTTATGACCGAATGATCCGGGATAGCTTGTGGTAAAGCCTAGTTCTATTGATGATGGTGAGGTGGTGTATCCTCGGGAATCCCTAGTTGAGTTTCGTTTTGAGTCCCACATTCATGCTTGGAATATGGCATAGGAATGATTAGCTGAAAGAAAATTTTAGTTCAACGATCTATGTTTGGATGGTTCATGGAAGTCCCAAACCTGATTGACCTTTTCATCATTAATATGATTTTAAATCTCCTTGTTAATTCATGAGTATTATACTAGTTTATATGTGGATTATATGATTATTGTTTCCTGTGTATTTCTTTTGTTATTGTGTTGGTTACAAACATGTATTATGATAGTGGCTATATATAGATCTCATCATGATTTTACTTGTAAATGAATGAACAATGTATCTATGGAATCTAATGTGCTGAGGCATCAATTCTTTTTAGGGGTTATTATATAATTATGAGACCCCTATTCTTAGTTCTGTTGTTAAGACCTGTAGCCTTCATGTTTGTGATATATTTGATGAAATTCCTGTCATGGATAGTAGGGATCAAGTCTAGTCATTGTCAATTTTTTTGCAAATGTATCCTTGTTCTATTGTGTAAATTCAGTTATGAAGGTGTCATTCAGTTCTAGGCAGTGACCCGAGCTCTGGGCCTGAAAAAGTGGCACAAATCTTGAAGTCGTAGGCACAACACTTGGGAAAAAAGTCCTCATAAGCTCCCCTTCCCTTGTTGTGGGAGATTTTGGAGCCTCCTAGATGCACCCTTGTCCATATCAAGGGTGTGTCCAGGGGTTTGATGCACTAAAAATTCAATTGGTCTCAGGGGTTGGTTACTTGATTGGTTGGAATGGCTCATGGGATTTTTGTTGCTGATGTGGAAGGTTTGTGTGATGTGTTCCACCGGTTCTACTTATTTAACTATCATATAGGGAGTTAAATCATATCATAGTAACTTCTCATCACATGTTTACCCTGGTTGGACAGTTACTTGGGTAGATATGGGAGGAGGGTGTTACAGAGTGGTATCAGAGCGGGTTCTATTCTCTTTGGGGAATGTCTTGTTTTTGTTCTCTTTGGGTGTTATCCGATACCACAGTGGCAACAAATTTTACCTTGGTGGATCAGTTAGCTTGGGTAAATGTGGGAGGAGGGTGTTACACCAAGACTCATGTGCTATCAATCATTATTTCTACTTAGTTAACCTACTTGTTGAAGTTATTGGTCAAGGAAATAATAGAGCCTAAAGGCTATTTTATATTCATCAAATCACTCATGCCTATCACTTTAAATCATTGGCATTGTATGTTGAAAAATGCAACAAGAAAGTCTCAATTTGATTTTTCCTTGGTCAAATTGAGAAAATTCGAATTTCCACATCAGAATACAACTTGGATGCAATTAGTTGAGATGGCATGGCTATTTTCATTCATTTAACTCATTAAATTCGAATTAGAAGAGTTTGAGTTCAATTAAGCATGCGTGATTTCTAATTTATAGCAATCAAGGTTAGTTATTTCAAGTTTTAACTAGTTTTAACTATTGGAGGAACTAGTGGAAGGTCAGTTGTGTAGTGGGACAACAATCTAACTCAGTGATCATCTAGGTAACTGATCAATAAGACAACAATAATAGTGCATGAAGAGAATTTGAGTTCCCCAGTAGTGTACAAGTGTTGCAGGTAGTCAGATGATCAACCTTGGAAATTACATAATCAATTGGAGGAAAATTCCTAATTAATAGGGGCCTAATTCCTGAGGAATTGTGCAAGGAAATAGGAGCTCAAGAAGAGGAAGAAATTGAATAAGTCTGTGTCAGATATTCTTAGTGAGAAAATAGATAGTTTATTCACTTGCAGGTTTTGCTTAATCCGAGTAAGAAATTGTATTACATATCTATTCATTGGATTAATGCAAGCATACAAAAGGGTTTTTTAGCAGTTGCTTTCCCCTAGAAAAAATATTGTGTGCATGTGTGTTATTTATTATTCCATGTTTGTGATTGATGCTCAAAATTGTGAATTGAATTCCGCAGAGCAGTAGAGTAGGATTGTGTCTTGTGACTTAGATCAAAATTTCATGATTAGTTGCAATTATACAATATAATTTATACATGGTATTAGAGCAGGATTCACATTAGAATAGAATTTCGAAGTTTTTTCTTAGGAGTTTTGAATTTGTAGTTCAGTGTAGTAGGATCTCTTCAGAGTTGGGAAGATGACATTCAATAGGCTGATACTAGAGTGTGCTTTGGAAGGTAACTCTAATTTCATTGCATGGAAGGATCACATGGAGGCGGTGTTGGATGACAATGGATTGCTAGAATATGTCAAGACAAATATTGAAAAACCACATGCATCTGATGCATAAAACCTAGCCCAATGGAAGAAATATGTAGCCAAGGTGAGAAGAATAATATAAGAGGAAGTACAAGACCACATTGTCTCAAATCTCCATGGGAAAGAAACTCCTTTTGCAATGTGGAGGGCATTGATAGAGTTGTTCGAGAATAGTAGTGACCACAGGAAATTGGCACTCAAGGATAAATTTTGAAATATCAAGATGTAGAAGAATGACACTATCTTGTAGTATCTGAATAGATTTACACAAGTTCATGATGAACTTGGTGGGGTTGGTTTTAATGTTGTAGAAGATGACTTGGTAAGCATAACTCTTCTAGTCCTTTCAAAGATGGCACAGCTACTAAGACTTTGTGAATGGGAGGGAGAAATTACCAAATTGGGAATGCTTATGGTGTGACTTGGTATAAGATTAAATAAGCTGTAATACCAGAGAATATGGAACCTCATCCAAGAGCGAGGATGAAGAAAAATTTTCATTAGTTGGAAAGGGAAAGAAGGGAAAAAGGAAGAAATATCAAACCAAACGAGAATCTAGCCAAGGGGGAAAGAAGAAAGACTTGTCCAAATAAAATTCTCCAATTGTCATGAATTTGGGCACTATGCCATGAAGTGTCCACACAAAAAGTCAAGTAAGAAGATTGTAGGATCAGCAGTGGGTGAAGCATTGGATTCACAGTTTGAGCTTGACTTCATCCTTATTGCATGCATGGCCATCATAGTGATGGGGAGCATGTGGTACTTGGTCTCAGGTGCATCATTCCACATGACAGGGTGTAGAGAGTTTTTCAGTGACCTAGACGATAAATATATCCAGATACATATTGAGATGGGGGATGATAGAAGGTATAATGCTACTGAGATTAGTAAAGTCACCATTCAGAGGGAGTCAGGATCCCCTCTTAGACTTAAGGATGTCATGTTTGTTCCAGGCCTAAAGAAGAATCTCATCTTTGTAGTAGTTTTGGAAGACTGTGGTTATGATGTGATCTTTAGCAAAGGGAAAGCATTCCTAAGACACATAGCCACTGGACAGGTGAAGCGGATCATGGTTTGGGTGAAGAACCTGTACAAGTTGGATGTTGAATATTGTGCTGCATTAAACAGTAAGACAACGAAAGTGTAGAGACGTGATGTCGATGAATTTTGGCAAAAAATACTTGGCCATTTGCATCATGACACCATAAATATTATGTAGCAAATAACCAATGGCCTCCCTAAAGGAGCACTTGAGCAACAAGATGTGTGCAAGGTTTGTACTTTGGGGAAGTATATAACGTCCACATTACATGATCGAGAACAAAAAGCACATGTAGTCTTGGAAAGAGTCCATTCTAATGTTTGTGGACCTTTATCGACATCCTCCACAACCAAACATAAGTACTGCATTATATTTGGTGATGATTTCTCAAGGAAGTGTTGGATCTTCTTCATGTGGAAGAAATATGAGACATTCTCAAAGTTTGTAGAGTTCAAGGCACTAGTTGAGAAAGAGACTAATAAGAAGGTGAATGTTGTCAAGAGTGACAATGGAGGTGAGTATGTTTCAAATGAATTCATGAATTTTTATGTGAAAGAAGGAATTTGAAGAGAGTTGACAACATCCCACAACCCGCAAAAAAATGGGGTAGCTAAGAGAAAGAAATGCAACATTGTTGGAGTTGTGAGAGCTATGCTACATGACCAAGGCATACCATTGCATTTATGGGTAGAGCCATGTAACATAGCAATCTACTTGCAGAACTAGAGTCCTCATCAGATTCTTGGTATAATAAAATCAGAGGAATCTTTCTTAGGGAGAAATCCAAAAGTGTCACACTTAAGGATTTTTGGAGCCTCTGTTTACTGCCATGTCTCCAAAGAATCAAGGAAGAAGCTTGAGCTGACAACATTGTTGGGAGTATTTGACCAGGTGCTAAGTATTTAGCTCAAAACTCAAAGTTATCACATTGGCTTGAAACATGAGTGACCACATCCGTCTCAGAAAAATTATCCCAATGCAACTCATTTCGTCAAAAACCGAGTTCGTATGAGAAAGTTATTGTGTTTTGATCGCTTTGCTAAACAGGCAAAATTTAAAAAAAAAATGCCCAATCACTGCACAGAAAATAGTCCGTACGACTAACGTGACATGTGACTAGGCATGGTCAATGCTTTGTCAACAGTGAATCAGGGGTGGACAAGTGTCAGCATTTGGTTTGGTTGTACAACGGTGATTTGGCGTGTTCTTATTGGTTTGATTTTAGACCAATGGAAGAATGCCATGTGGCAAGCTCAGAGGCTGCCACGTGGCACCTCCCAAGGGTTGGATTGGTGTTTACATTGGAGAAAAATTGATTGACGATGGTCGGGGTCAAACCCATGACCTACCGCATACCAACTTCAAGTCTTAACCATCCGCTCTATACCATGGTTCTTAACCACTAAGCTCTTCGCATATATTTGTGTTGTAACGGATTGAAGGTTGGCGTTAGGGGAGGGCTAACCCACAAGCCATCCCTCCCCCCATGTGAACACAACTCCACAAAACACAAGTGGTTACAGTTTATTCCAACGGTTATCCACCAACACCAAACAGTTTATATGCGAACACGATATACCAAAACCGTTGACGATCCATTAACCCGACAGTTTGCCAAACCACTACTCTGACGATTTCATGTGAATGTAGTGGGGTAACGCCTAATGGTTAAGGGCTCTGATGGTTCCGATGGACCCTAATCACAATGGTTAATGTGACTTCACCATGCCATGTGAATATTCCGTCATAAGCGGCGAAGGTTACAGTGATTGTTAGCACTAATCCTATCTTAACTTTAATTAAGCACAATTATATTAATTAACTACAGATTAAAAACTAGCGGTGTTTTTAGCGGTGCCACTAGATTAAGGCTTGCCACCAAATTTAGCGGGACTAACTGGAGATGTTCCATATTTAGAGGAGAAAATGTAGGAAAAGATTGACTAAGCCCTAGAGAAGTCAATTTTCGACCAAATTGAGCTCAAAAAGAGGTGTTCTTAGCTAATTTAGACATTCTAAACACATTGGTGCAATTCTCAGGAGCCATAAAGCTTTTTAAACAACATTTTTACCACATTGAGCTTATACAGAGGCCCAAGCCATGAAAGCCAGATCAAGGAGATGTAGCCCAAGAGGGGTGAACTCCTTCATCAAAACATTGTGTTAATGTGTCCCTTTGACGGTTTGTTGCACTGTACATGTTTGCTATTCAATATTTATTTTTGAAGTTATTTTTCTCATGAATGTATGTTTAAACTTAAAGAAATTTACCTGATTGTATACACAAACAACTAATGAAATCTCAGCACAAGAAGCAATAAGCATACACATAATTATAAATCTGTAATTGTTATTAGCACAACAAAACTAATCATACAAAAATAGATCAAGTTGGTATCATAGGAAAGGTTGAATTTCTTGATTGCTTTAGTTTGTGCAATTAGGGTTTTAATGGTTGCAAAATTGTGATTCTTACAAGGTTAAAGTTGCAGAAATGAGAACGGAAGCTATTGGTTGCAACTCCTTGGGTAATTCCCAAAAGAAGGATAGCCACAAGGCCATAATCTCCACCGCCCATAGTTCCAATTCTAGCTGCACTTGAAAGTTCTCAAGTTTTTCCTTCAACTGAGATTGAAGAGGTACAAGCAGTACCAATTTCTGAGCCTGAATCCATAGCCATTATGTCTAGAGAAAGAGCGCCTAAAGGTCCCTCTTCATAATAGGAATAATTCAAGAAGCTTTCTATACTTTGGCTGAGATGGTTAAAGTCCTCTATGAAGAGAGTAACAAAAAAATATGAGAAGAAGGATTCTAAAGGGAATGGTGGAAAACCACCTCCATCTCCACCATCCTCATCATCTTCCTCATCATCTTCACCATCTCGCACAACATCATCTTCCACTACCACCACTGAAACTGCTCATACTCATTCCAAAACCCCAAAAGGAAAGACTCCATTCCTAAAATTGGACATGAAATTTGAACTAATGGAGAGGTGAATGCAGAAATGTTGGACAAATGGATTCAACATTGGAGGTATACTGCAGAATTCATAACCTTCAAGAAGATGACATAAAGATCTAGTTGGCTTCATTGAGGCTAGAAGGAGATGCACTAGTTTGGTGGGAAGCAAAGACTCAAGAGGAAATGAGAATCCATGGTAAGGTATCCATCACTTGGGTTGAATTTGTTTCTACAATTAAAAGACAATTTTATCCTTTAGCCTATATGCAAAAATCCATTATGAGTTGGTAGAATTTTAGGCAGCTTAAAGGCCAAATAGTCCAAGACTATACACAAGAATTTACAAAAAGGGATTTGTTGTTAGGAGTGAATTTGAACTCCCAAGATACACTGTTGAAATATATTGGGGGTTTACATTCCTATCTGAAACATACTATTCTTATGTTTTATACAGACAACTTAGATGAGGTATGTGTGCAATCCACGCACCTTGAATCTAGAGGAAAGAACATTCAGGAAGAGGGTAGTAAGAGGAATCCATTCAAGGGTAAGGATAAAGAAAAGGGTGGAAAAGGGAAGGGAAAGAAGAATGCAAGTGTGAAGAAAGAAGGGGAGAAAATCACATGCAAACATTGTTCCAAAGAGGGGCATGATGATGCCCACTATTGGAAATTGCATCCCAAATTAAGGCCTAAGAAACAAAACAATAAGGGAAAATAAAATACGACCGCTACCACACAACATGACCTTGGTTCAGATTCTGGTGATGAGACCAAGATTTCAGCCATGGTTACAAAAGGAAAGGAAACTATTGCAAGCACTAGTTCATCACATAGTCAAAACAACACTCCAAATGAAGAGTCAAAAATAGAGTTGTTTCATGTTAGAGTGATTTCAAATCATACAAATATTGATGCATTATTTGTTAGTGGGTCACAATCAAAATTGATTTCAGAAGACTTGGTTAAAAAACTAAACCTTGAAACTGTACCTCATCATAAGCCATATCCATTGGGTAGGATAGTAAACAATGCAAACTTATAGGTTACAAGGAAGTGTTTATTCAAGTTCTCCATTACTGAAAAGTTCATTGATGAAGTTGAGTTAGATGTAGTTCCACTTGACATCTCAGGAATCATTTTGGGTAGTCCTTATTTATATGATAGAAAAGTAGTATTTTATCGCCATGAGATGTTGGCTTATAGGGGCCTGACCCAAGTTCAAAGGTGATTTAGCCAAACAAATCCCAGTACTACTGGCCTTTTCGACAACAGTATGTGGATTGCGGACTGAGGTCTCACTCGAAGTAGTATGGGAGGGTGCTAGAACTAGGTTTCCGCACCCTACAGATGTCTAATGATTTTCAGTGGTCTGCAGATTTACCTTGTGCATGTCGCTACGTGCATCTATCAGTACCTCGCGGCATGCAATTCTACCTTCGCACAGCCCAGCTCGAGGCGTGATCTATTTTATTACCCAATTCCTTACTACTAACCCAATAACTATCGATCACTTAGCTTATCGGTATGTGTCTATTTATATTTAACAATGTTCAGTATTCATATAAGTGTATGCACTAAGGAAAACAATATATTTAAATAGGAAGTAGCACAAGAACAAATACACAAGATTTGGAATCAAAATTCTCCTAATTATTATTCTCCCTTGATTACAGACTCAACTTTGCCCTGCGCACTCAGCTTCAAGGGTCTGCACACACAACTACAGACTCTATTAGGCCTCTGTGCACTCAGCTACAGAGCATCTTCCTACTACTACAACCCAAGACACTTAGGGCTTTTTTCTATGCTCACTATATTCTACACTCCATTTGTTTTCTTATATCTCTAATTCATTCCCTTTACAACTTATAGCCTCACTTTTATTTATACAATCCCATGGTCTGTGGACCATGGGTAGGCTGACATTACATTAAAAAACTTAGGGCGGACAACCCTATGACTCAACATACATTTTGCGCTCCGCACCCACAATTTGCGGAGTCTTACAACATTAATTGACCAAAACTTGGGCTTTGAGCCCCAAAACATGTTGTGGGGGGATTCCATGCCCAACAGGCCCCCAACACAAACATCGTGACTCGTCCTCGAGTCACTCTGTCGACGCAAAGTCCCTCCAATTGGTCTCGAACGACCTGAATGTCTACAGCGCACTACACTGCTACCTACTGAACTTGTTGCATTCTTGCTTCTGAACCCTCTGTGTCTGAATTGTGTCCTTACCTTTGTACCAACATGTGTTTCGTATGTTTATAGTCCCACACCCTTGTCCAGCTCTTCGGGTTGCGAAGGTTATGCCTTGGCCGATTAGTCAGATAGTCGGCCCAGCCATGTAGGGCTTCAAGCGACTGCCATTTACTTTGCCCGAGAAGGGTTCTCCATTTAGTTTGACTAGCTGGACCGCACCTCTGTCTGTGATCTCCTTAACCATGTATGGTCCCAACCAGTGCATTCTGAATTTTCCCAAAAAAATTTCAAACTTACTATCATATAGTAGCACTAATTCATTTACCTTGAAGGTGCGCAACTTGATATTGCGGTCATGCTAGGCCTTTTCACGCTGCTTTTGTTCCTGCTGATGAAATCCAGCCAAAAACCATTCTTCCTTCAGTTCTTCTAATTACGCAAGCCTTTCTTCCAGAGCTTCGTGGTCCGTCATGCCTATGAGCGCTGCTATTCGCAGATTAGGCACAATGTATTCCATCGGCATGACAGCTTCCAGGCCATAGACTAACTGGAAAGGTGTTTGTCCTATCAATTTCTTGCACGTTGTCCTGTAAGCCCATAGTACAACAAGTACACGCAGGTCCTTGTCATTTCGTTGCGCATTTCACACTTTGGTCAGTGCAGTCTCCAGTCTTTTGTTGAATGCCTCTATTGTCCGCTTGTGGGTGGTACAGTGTACTTTTCTAATGATACACCTGGAACTCTTCTGTGAGCGCACTGATGGTTTCATTCAGGAAATGTGTTCCGCGATCACTCATTAAGATTTTTGAACAGCCAAATCGGGTTCACACATTTTCGAACAAAAACTTCACAGTCGTAGTGGTCGTGCAGTCTTTGACTGGCTGCACTTCTGCCCATCGTGTCAGGTACTCCGTCGCGATGATGATGCAACACATGCCCGTCTTTCCCTGAGGTTTGATCGGTTCCACAAAGTCGATTTCCCATTTTTCAAATAGTTGCAGTATCATTTGTGGATTTAACAACATCTCATCCCTCCGTGATGGTTTTCCAGTCCTTTGACATATATCGCAGGCCTTACAGTGCACTTTCGAATCCTAGTGTAGGGTTGGCCACCATAACCCTACGGAAAGAATCTTCTATGAGGTTGAGCATCCTGCATAGTGTCCTCTTGTAGTGTCCCCATGTGCTTCCGCAAGGATCTGACCTCGTTCAAATTCAGGTACATATCTTCATAATATCTCATCATTGCCCATTTTGTATAGGTGCCCCGTGATGACGAAAAGTTCTGCCGCATGCACCACCAATTCCTTTTTCTATCGGACTAAGTGTTCCTTCGGTGCAGTCCCTGTTGTCGAAAAATGGATTATATTTTCGAAGTGTCCATCCACGACACGCACTACAAAGAGTTGTGCATCAAGTAGTCCCTCCCCCAAATTCGTGGGTTCCTCGCCCGTCTCAACTTGTCACAAGTGATCTGGTCCTGCGTTCAGGCGTCCCCGCTTGACTATGACCTCAAAATCATATTCTTGGAGCCATCTGCATATGTGCCCCCAAACACAGGCTTATTCACCAAGAATTTCAATGCGAAATGGTCGATATACATCTTGAAATGTCCTCCGAGTACATAGTGTCGGTATTTTTGGAGCACATACACCATCAATAACCCCTCGCACTTGGTGGTGGAATAGTTCTTTTCTACTTTGGACAATCTCTGACTTGCAAATGCGATCGGGTGATCCATGCCCTTTGCGCCCTCCTGTGCGAGTACTGCTCCCAGTGCAATACATAATGCATCAACATGTACATGAAATTCCACATCCCATTTTGTGATCTAATAATCACCCTGTGAGTGACCTCAATTAAAGATTTAACAAACAAAGGTATTACAGACTCATGTGTTGGTGTGTGTTCTGTGTAATTGAAACAACAGATCGATCAGATTGCCAACACACAGAAATTTTACATGGAAAGACAGCAGAGAAATACAGTAAACAACACCAAGACACAAACAGATTTTAATAAGGAGTTCACCCTATTCTCCAGGGCTACATCTCCGATCCAGCTTCAGTGGTGGCCTTGTTTTATTGTGTCTTGCAACAAAGAATTTACAATGCAGGGACTCAATATGAGTTCTCTTGACAACAGATTTTGCTTGGCAGGGTGGTTCTTGGATTCCCCAAGCCACTCAGAGTTCACTGACTCTCTTTTTTTTTTCCTACCAACTCTGTGACTTTTGGTCTACAGTGGAAAGAGCCAACTGTGATGCTCAATCCAAACATATTCCTTGATGGGAAGGCTAGATGCTTCAATCTCTTTGGTGCTCGATGCTGTCTGTGGTCAGCTCAGCCCTCTGTCTCCTCTACTTGGCTTTACTGCTCTCTATGCTCAGTCTTCCTCTCAGGGTTCACTATTCACTGTCTCTCTCGGTCGCTTGGACTCTTCGATCTGAATCTCTCTTCTAATCCCGTTCACTGTCTCTACTCATGGCTTTAGCCACTCGACCTCCGTGTCTATTCGTTTCCCCTCCTTCCTGTGTCGCTTCGCCTGTCGCCTGTGTGTTTGGAATTCCCTATTCGGCGTCAGCATAATGCTCCGAAAGTAGCCACGTGTCTCCATCGGAACTTCGCCAGCCCGCTTGTCAATTCGCTGCTTTCTCCATCGTGGCGATCAACGGATTCTAAATCCTCTTAAATCGCGGCTTAATCCCTTGTCAATGCTGCTCTGTCTAT
The DNA here is from genome assembly GCA_000404065.3 of Pinus taeda. Taxonomy (NCBI): domain Eukaryota; kingdom Viridiplantae; phylum Streptophyta; class Pinopsida; order Pinales; family Pinaceae; genus Pinus; species Pinus taeda. The sequence goes on from APFE031401542.1 coordinate 27,748, forward strand.
CGAGCGCAATCTTAGCCATCCGATCTAGGCTCCACCAGATCCAACATCATTTGCACGTCGAGCGCGATTGACTTGCTCAACCGATAGCGCGCGATCGTGGCGGTTTTTCTCTCTCCTCCGCTGCCACGTGTTGATCGCTGATTGTGATCGCTCTGCTTTCTCCAAAATTGCTTACTGTTCAAGGGCGTCCCAGGGAAACCGCCAGTTTTTCGGTGTGGGTCCCGCCTTTTTCCTTCGGCACCTTTTCCTTTTTCCACCCGCGGTCCTTTGGTTCCTCCATGCGACCAGATGCTAGAGGCTTTCCATTTTAGCCATTTTCACCTAGTGATGCGTGTTAGCGCTAAGCGCTAACGCGCATCGAAAACTAGCTCCTTTTCCCGATCCGGGGCTCCCAGGGGCTATTTTGGCCTCCTGCGTAGTCTACATGGGCCTCGGTCAGTGCGCTTTGAACGAGGTCCTTGTCGTTCCATGCCGGCTGCCATGGCCATTGGTTCAGGGTGTTTTCAATTGTTGTTTTGGATTCTTCAAGGATTTGTTCGACCTGTTTTGGTCACGGTTCTATACAATCATTTATGGATCCGATTCGGATCACGACATCCCAACTGAAAATCTTTTGTACCACCAAAAGTTGGTTTTCTTCAAGCATCGACGAAGTGAGGAAACTGTTGTCTCACTTGTCCAGTCTCAATCCACTTTGCACTGCTCGGCTTCGAACCTTTAAGCCCAATCCTGAGGTATTCCACCTGTCCAATACATGTCGTCCTTATCTTCCTGTCTAGCACTGTGTCTTCCTATAACTCATTAAAGTATTCATATAGTAGGTCATCAACTGAAGGTAATTGACTCTGCTCTTCAGGGTCCTCAATCATTGAAGGTTCAAATAACCTCAAACAATCTGCGTTCACGACTGAGTAGATGTGCATGTAAGCGGTAGATCAAGGTGCAAAGCATTCTCACCAATCCTATAAAGTATCTTGAAGGGTCCATACCTGATAGGTTTTAGCTTTTTACCTTTGCCTTGCATCTTGTCCTTGCTGATGTACAGCCAGACTTGGTCTCCAACTTGAAAACTATGCTCCATCCGATGCTTATCATGCCTAGCCTTGTACTTGGCCTGGCTCTTTTCTAGCTATTCCTGTACCGCCTGATGGATCTCCTGGATCCATTCAATGAACCTAGTTGCCTTGTCCACATTACTGTGTCCATCAACCATGGTATCTTTACCAAAGACAAAATCCAAGGGAGACCTTGGTGTGAAACCAAAGGAGGTCTCAAAAGGAGATCTCTGTGTAGAAGAATGTTTGGCTCTATTGTAAGCATGTTGCACATAACACAAGTGCTCATCCAAAAGCTTAGGATGTTTTCTATAATATCCTCTCAATAACTGAATCATTGTCCGGTTAACTACTTCTGTCTGGCCATCTGTTTGTGGATGAAAAGTTGTGCTTTTCTTTAATTTGGTGTCCATTAGTTCCCATAGACTTGACCAAAACTTCCCCACAAATCAAGTGTCTTGATCAGATATAATAGAGGTGGGTAATCCAAAATGAACCCATACATGTTCAAAGAACAATTTTGCAGTTTGTTCAGCTGTAATCTGTTTACTACAGGGTATTAAAATACACATTTTGCTGAACCTATCCACAACAACATATAGATAGTCATGACCTTTCCTAGATTTAGGCAGTCCTCCAACGAAATCCATGGAAATGCTTTCCCAAGGGTGAGAAGGAACTGGTAAGGGAGTGTACAAGCCTAGTTTCCTGTTACTGGGCTTGCTTTTAGCACACATAGCACACCCCTTTACATATCTAGAAACTGTCTCACTCATTCTCGGCCAATAACAGAACCTTTGCAACTGTGCAACTGTTTTACTTACTCCAAAGTGACCTGATATCAGAGAAGTGTGGGCTTCCCTAATTATCTTTACTCTTTCATTTTGGAGAATGTAGAGTTTCCCACAATGATATAAGAGTCGGTCCTTCACATGATAGTCCAATTCTTCCACTCTTTTGCCTTGACTCAAAGTTGCATACACGTCTTTAAAGTCCATGTCTTGAGCATACTATTCTATGTAACTTTCATGCAGAAAAAAATTATGCTTAAGCATGGTAGATGCATTTATAATGGGTCTAGATAGCATATCTGCAACCTTGTTATGTATGCCCTTTTTATATCTGATGACTAAATGAAACTGTTGTAGAAAACCCATCCATCTGTAATGTCTTAATTGTTGCAGCTTAGTTTGGGAGTGTAGATATTGAAGTGGCTAATGATCAGTATGTATTACTGCCTCTTTTCCCATTAAGTAATGTTTCCTCTTTTTCACACTCTGAACTAACGCATACAATTCTTTATCATAGGTAGGATAGTTAAACACTTCAGGATTAAAAGTCTCAGAATGATAACATATGGGTTTACCATGCTGTTTCAACACTGCTCCCATGGCATAGTCACTGGCATCAGTTTGGATCTCAAATGGCCTTTGTAAATCTGGTAGTGCTAGTACAGGTGTTGTACTAATTTTGTCTTTCAAGGTGTCGAAGGCTTTCTGCTGTTTGCCTCCCCAATGAAACACCTTGTTCAATCCTGTCAAAGCATGTAAGGGAGCTACCATTGAGGAAAAATTTGAAATGAACTTCCTCCAATATTGTGCTACTCCTAAAAGCTTCTCACTTCTATAGCAGACTTGGGTTTAGGCCAGTTTATGATGACTGCCACTTTAGAGGGATCTATTTTCAATTCTCCTCCCCTACTATATGACCCAAATAATTTAGAGAGCTTTTTCCAAATTCACATTTAGAGAGTTTAACATAAATTTTTCCTCTTTTCAAAACATCTAATGTCTTCTTAACATAATTTAAATGTTCTTCCCACGTTTTACTGAAAATCAGAATGTCATCCAGATACACAATAACAAAATCATCAAGAAAAGGTCTGAGTACATCATTCATTAATCTCATGAAAGTAGTAGGGGCATTGGTTAAGCCAAAAGGCATAACCAGCGATTCATACAATCCCTGCTTTGTTTTGAAAGCAGTCTTCCATGCATCTTGCTCTACAACTCCGACCTAATGGTATCCACTATGCAAATCTAGCTTGGTGAAATAAACAGCTTCCTTCAATTGATCTAAAAGATCATCTATGCGAGGAAGGGGATAACGGTTTTTGATGGTTATCTTATTCAGTGCTCGGTAATCAATGCACATTATCCACGAGCCATCTTTATTTCTCACAAAAACGATTGGTGACCCACATGGTGATGTGCTGGGCCTGATGAACCCTTTCTCGAGCAACTCCTGCACCTGCTTCTTGATTTCAGCATTCTCTAAAGCGGACAACCTTTTATACCTGTGGCTGCAATGATTGTTTCATCTCCCGAGTCTGACCCCAAATCTTTCTGAATAGCTGCAGCAGTCTTCTTCTTCTTGCCCTCGGACTTCTTAGGCCTCAGATCTGGATGCAGAATCCAACAATGCTCATCATCATGCCCCGCCTTTTTACAGTGAGTGCATGAAGCTTTTCCTTTTTGTGCAGTGTTAGCCTTCCTTGCTTTCTACTTCTGCTTTCTTTTCTCCTTGCTCTTGCTTACAGTGGGTTGGGATGGTCCCCCAACTTCTGGATTTCCATTCTTTCCTCTAGCTTCTAGATGAGTAGCT
>APFE031401544.1:0-10807 GCA_000404065.3 Pinus taeda
CACTTGTGCTCTTCCTGTCATCCACACTTCCGGCCCAATCTGCATCTGTATAAGCATGAAGTTTGAGATCTGTATCTCTAGGATACCATAAGCCATAATTTTGTGTCCCTTGAAGATATTTGAAAATTCTCTTTACTGCCTGAAGATGAGTCTCCTTTGGATTTGCCTGAAATCTACCACTATTCCTACTGCATGCATGATGTCCGGTCGGGTACCTCTCAAATAAAGTAGACTTCCAATCATAGATCTGTAGGTTGGTTGATGTACTGCTGCAGATTCATCATTTGCACTGAGGCTACATCCTGTGACCATGGGTGTACATACTGGTTTTGCATTTTCCATGCCATATTTCTTCAAGATCTGTTTGAGATACTTGGTTTGAGATAAAAAGATTCCTTCTTCCTTTTGTTGGATTTGCAAACCAAGGAAATATGTCAGTTCTCCCAGCAAGGACATTTCAAATTCTTTCTGCATGACCAAGGCAAAGCTTTGAATCATCTCTTCTTCATTGCTGCCAAAAATAATGTCATCTACATACACAACAAGTATTAGCAATTTGTCATTTTCAACTTTTATATAAAGATTGCTATCTGCTGATCCTTTTGAAAAACCTTGTTGATGAAGATATTTATCCAAACGATAGTACCAAGACCTTGGAGCTTGTTTGAGCCCATAGAGAGCCTTTTTCAATCTGCATACAAGATTTGGATCATTTCCAAGAATGAACCCATCTGGCTGTTCAATGTATACTTCTTCTTCCAAGTCTCCATTCAGAAAGGCTGATTTCACATCCATTTGAAATACTTTGAAGTTTTGAAAACTTGAGAGAGTAAAGAACATTTGAATGGCCTCAAGTCTTGCAACAGGAGCAAAGATTTCTTCAAAGTCTATTCCTTATTGCTGCGCATACCCTTTACAAACAAGTCTGGCCTTGTTTCTAATTACTTCTCCATTTTCATTCAATTTATTTTTGAAGACCCATTTTGTTCTAATAACATTCTTATCCTTTGGTCTAGGAACCAGTTCCCCAAGTGTTGTTCCTTTCGATTTTCTCAAGTTCTTCATCCATTTCTTTTATCCAACATTCATCTTCGCATGCCTCTTTCACATTTTGTGGTTCAGTAGAGGAGAGTAATTCCAAATAGCTTGAGGCTTCTGCAACTGCTATTCTTTTTTGTACACCTGCTTCTTTCTGCCCCATAATCTGAGCTTCTGGATGATTCTTCTGAACATATCTGGATGGAGTCTTTTCTTCTATTCTTGTCTGCTCCTCTGATTCTTCTTCAAGTTCTTCTTGAGGTTCTTCATCATTCTGCTGTTCAGGGTAGCCTTCATCTTGTTCGATGTCTTCATGATGTACTTGTCTAGGGATGTATCCCTTCTCATCAACCACTACATCAATGCTTCCAATAATTCTGCCAAGTCTTTTATTGTAGCACTTGTATGCTTTGCTATGTGGAGAGTAACCAAGAAGAATGCCTTCATCTGCTCTAGGTTCAAGTTTGCCAAGCTGCTCATCAGTATTCTTAATATAGCATTTGCTCCCAAAGATTTTGAAGTGCTTTACCGAAGGAGTCTTACCATTCCAGAGCTCATGAGGAGTTTGAGTGCTGTTCACCCGGACATTTGTTTTGTTTAGAATAACAACCGCAGCATGAGCAGCTTCACCCCAGAAAGTTGCGGGAGTCCCTGATTCATCAAGCATAACACGGGCCATTTGTTGGACTGTTCTATTCATTCTTTCCACAACTCCATTTTGCTGAGGAGTTCTAGCTGTAGAGAATTCTCTTCTTATCCCATGTTCTTCACAGAAATCAAAAAATTCATTTGAGGTAAACTCCCCACCTCTGTCGGATCTGAGGAACTTAATTTTGTGACCCGATTCATTTTCAGCCAAGGCTTTGAATTTTTCGAATGCTTCATCTTTGTGCTTCATAAGTCCTAACCAGACAAACCTGGAGAAATCGTCAATGAATAATATCAAGTATTCTTCTCCTCGAGGTGTTTTTTTTCTGAAAGGACCGCATGTATCTGTATGTACTAGCTCAAGAGGCATGCTAGCTGATCCTTCCTTCTCTGGAAAGTTAGTTCTGGTTTGTTTTCCAAACTGACATGATTTGCATATGGTGTTGTCAGGAATTTTGATATCTGGAAGATCGCGAATTGCCTGATATTTGCATGCTTTCCTTATTTGTGAAAAGCTTAGATGCCCAACCTCCGATGCCATAACCAGTGCTCATCATCCTTGCTCAGATAGCATTGTTGTTGTTCTTCTTCAAATATGTACAGATTATTTGGAGTTATTTTGCCTTTGATCACTATTTTACCATCAAGATCACGAACAAGACATCCATTTGATCTGAATATTACCTCGGTTCTTTGATCACACATCCGGCTGACACTTAGAAGATTATGCTTCAATCCATCAACATACAAACATTTCCAGCCTTGACCTTTTCTTTTAACCGAGCAATGCCTTTTCCTTTTATAGTTGCAGGAGTATCATTTCCAAAAGAAACTTTCTTTCCCTTTTCTAGAGCAGAGGAAGACTCAAGTTTTTCTTTCTCACCTGTCATATGCTTCGAACATCCACTGTCAATGTACCATAGATTTTCTTGTCCCTCTGCATAAAATGCTATCCCACATCTTTCTGTTTGTGGTTCCTTTATCTCCATGTTTTGGTGCTTGATGCTTGTTCCTTTCTCTGCTGAAACCTGCTCCTGCATTCAGAGTCTTCATGACCAAAGTTATTGCAAATAGAACATTCAACTTCATTTTCAAGAACCGAAAAGTTGTTATAGGTCCTTTTTGTAATCCCGGTCATACTTCTTTGTTTTTGAGCTTCCCTAGTCATGATTGTTTTATATGCAACACATTGAGCTGCTTTGTGACCAAAGTTATGGCAAGAAAAGCATTGTCCATTGAAGAAACTTCTGCGGTTATCGAATCTACCAGCCAATTGATCGTAATTTCTCTTGTCATCTATTCTTGAACCAAATTGAGAAGATTTTACCTGTGGTTGGTTGTAGCTTTTGTTCACCCTTAAGATGGATTGCCCTTGATAGTTTCTGTTTGCAATTCGTCCCTGTTTTACCTGATGGTCTTCATTGTGCTTTTGCTCATTTCTTCTTGCTGCATCAAGATAAATTTTTGAGGTGGATGCTTGAGAAGTTTCTCCATTATAGCCCAGACATGTCTTGTTTAGAGGAGACCGCTGCACATTGATAATCTCATCCAAAGTTTCAGATCCTTTGACAAACTTAAGATTAATATCTTTTGTTTTCTCAATCTCTTTTCTAAGACCAACAATTTCACCTTCTAATTTTTCAAGATGTCTTTCCTTTTCATCAATTTGAAATTGTAGAGTTTCAATGATCATATTCTTCTCTTCTATACATCTCTTAAGTTTAGTAATTTCTTCATGAAAGTAATCCACATCTATAGCATCCATATAATCATCATCTTTAAATGCCATTAACAATTTATATTCATTACCTCGTTCATCTTCATCACTGTTTGATAGACCATCACTGTCTTCATGAGTGTAGTAGCTTTTCTTACTTGCACTCTGTTTCTTGTTCCATCTAGCAGGTCCTTTCCTTTATCCTTATAAGGACATTTTGCAGCATAATGACCTACTCTTCCACAAGCAAAGCATTTAAAAGGCAACTTACCTCTGAACCTTCCAGAACCCCTTTGAAGATTTCTGACAAAGTTTGATTCTTCTTCCTCTTCTTCTGGGACGTGGCTTGCTTCATAATAATCTCCTTTGCCTGATGCCTTGAAAGCAGCTTCTCTTTTATCTGATGGACCTCCCTTTCTCATTTCATAAGCAGTTAGAATTCCATGTAGCTGAGACATAGTAAGAATTCATAGATTTTCTTTTCTTCTATTGTAGATACTTTAGATTCAAACTTGGGGGACAATGATCTTAGAACCTTTTCAACCACGATAGCCTCTTTTATTTCTTCACCCAAATTTTTCATGCAATTAACAACCTCATCTACCCGAAGAAAGTAATTAGCCACATTTTCATCATTATACATCCTGAGATTCTCATATTGAATCCTAAGAGTTTGAGGTTTAGCACGCTTTACCTGTTCATCTCCTTCGTAGCTCAAGACAATCTTGTCCCATATTTCTTTTGCTGATTTATATTACATAACCTTCACAAATTCTGTTTGAGATAGGCATCCCAGCAAAGTGTTGACTACTTTACCATTTGTTTCATATTTCTTCTTTTCGGCTGCATCTGTAGGAGTAGCTGAAGGAAAAGTGTAACCTGTCTCTATGATATCCGAAACTTCTGTACCAAGAGATTGAAGATATGCAGTAACTCTTACCTTCGAATAATTGAAGTTTGTCCCATTAAAAATCGGTGGCCTGATAGATGCTTCCCTCTCGTAGTTGCTCATGATGAAAGTTCTTCCTTCAAGCGATCAAGCTTCTTTAGAAGGACCTGCTCTGATACCAATTGTTGAAAATAATACTGAGAGGGGGGGTGAATCAGTATTAGCAAGTCAAATAATCTTTTTTTTTAAAAACCAAATTGTATACGCTACTTCCGTCAATTCAACCCGCGTATATAAGCAACTATTCAGAACTAAACCAGCATACACAGAGCAAACTTTTAATTTACTTGAACTTTAGATGATGTTTGTTAATCTGAGATGCAGCATCAAATAACCAGTAACCAGAGATAGTAAAACAGAGCAGAAAGACAATCACACACAAGAACAACCAGATATAAGTGGACCCAATGTGGGTGAAAAACCACCTGCCTCATTCATCTCCTATCTTTCTTAAATTTAGAACTTCTGTTTTACAATGTACTGTGCAGTCCTTTACCAGTACGCCAGGTTGCAACTGCAATAGAGCTAAACTCTCTCAGTCGTTTTCCCAGCTCTCCTGGAAGGGAGCTACTAACCCCCTTAGCTCTTGCACTAGCCAAGATATAGTAACGTAGGTGCCTGGCCTACAGAAGGCTACAACCTTCTCTTTCTTCTAGGGACCACGTTTCATCAATTTTCAGACTGGATCCATGAACATCAAACAGTTATCAAGAAAATCTTCATCAACCAAACTCCATTTCACCAACTAGATCTGAAGTTAAGTAGATACTCCTCTGCCATCTGTACCCAAACACAGTACCAAAAACCACACAACAGAACCCAGAACACAAAAACAATAAGCAGAAACAGCTAGATCACAACTTAAAGCATATATGCAATTTCAACAGTCTGCAACTTGCGTGCATACACATCTGCGTATGGAACAACCTACGTATACGCACCTTTACTTCACCTAAACTGCGTGTGTACGCGCCCTCGCTTTACTGAACCTGCATACATATCTATAAAAGACAACACACTCTTCCAGATATTCAATCACTAATTAACCCAGATTATCAAACTTATAGATCAGACAAGCGCCACATCTAGTAGATCAAAATCATACAAAGATACTATCATTTAGGCTTAAAGATTATGACCCATGAATAGAACTTATCCTTCCTTTTGCGCTAAGGTTCCTCCTTCCTTTAGATCCAGATCTGCATTACCACCCAATATACCAGCTCTAGCACTTTTTCAGATCTTCAATCATAATTCAGATGGTAATTTGTCACAAGATCTCCTTCCTCTTTTATAGTCTTAGGCCTTCCCTAATACCATGGTCCAAAACCATAACATTTCAATACCATGAACCCAAAACTAGGGATCGACACATCTGGCGAGACGCCATGGTCCAAAACATAGGTTCAAGTTCCAAGATCTAACTGCCATGGACAAAAAGGATGATCACCAACATATACACGCTTTTGTAATGTATAACCCATGTGTATACGCGCCTTAGTCTAGATGAATCTGTGCATATGACTTTTTCTACTTTCTGAGTGCCTGAACTGAGATCTGTTACCAAAGAAGGTTGCCATCAAGGACAACACCTGTGCCATAGCCCCAAACCTGTGCCATAATGCCAACACATAATGGGTTCTTCTGAGGTATTCGAGGAAGAAGCAACCACTTTAATATCTTGAGTAGGAGAAGAATCCTTCAAGATAGTAGGCATTTTAGAACCTTTAACGAATTTTGAAAACTCTACTCGATATGGGCATTCTTTGGTAAAATGATCCTCATCGCAAATTAAACAAGGATACCGAGGTTTTCATTTTTCATCAATAGATTCATTTTTATTTGTTTTATCTTTTGAATTTTGACTGTTTTTTTTCTTCCCCTTCTCTTACTACTGGATTTGGTCGTATATGAATCTACGACATGGATGTGGGCAGAAACTTCAGCGGAAGAATCTCCTTTTGGGGAATCAGGCAAAGTTATTGTAGGGGAAAAATTCTTTGAAGATTTCTTCTTGGTTTTAGTACTAAGTGAACCAAGCATACCATTAACAGCATCAGACCCTAAAGGAGTTGAATTTTTTGGAAGATCAGGGATTTTTTCATGTAAAGTACCTGACTGCGTATAAACGAGGTCAAGGTACTGAGCCTGAGCAATGACTTGCTCTTCAGTGACAACTCCTGCCTTAGCTACATCAGTTGTTTTAGGTAACAATGATTTTACAAACCATTCCGCTAAAATTTGATCTGGAATGAAAACTTTCACCAACCGTCACCTACGTCGCCATTCATGAATATGATCAGAAATATATGTGGATGTGGATTGTTTTAGTAAAGTTAACAATTTCGTGCCATTGCCGTATCTGACAGGCAACTGAAAATGAGTGAAGAAAGAAGTGGCAAATTGACTGAAATTATAAAAAGAGCCTCATGGTAACTCAATGTACCACTTGGCGGAAAGACCAATAAGAGTTTTGTGAAAAAGACGCAATTGAATTGAATCATCAACGATTGAATTAGATGCAAACCAGAGGTGATAAGTCATAACATGATTTGACGGATCCTCACCTAACTTACCCTAGAATTTCGGGATATCACTGGGCAACTTATTAAGCGTTGGCAGCTAATACAGAAGATAGTAAATCAGATCGTTCGTAAGGCACGACAAATAAGGTAAATCCAAAGTTGCAATAAATGGTAACTGATGGTTAGGTTCACGAAAACCCTAAGTAGTGAGACTAGCTCTAGGAGGAGGATATCCAATATAACCTAGAATCGGATTTGTATTAGGAATGTTATAACCTCCTAGGAAATGAGGATTAACCAGACCAAACTGGGGTTGTTGAGGCTATTGATAAGTATAGCTAGGATACGATTGATTCTGGTAAACTGGGGTTTTGTACAGTAGGACCGGATTGATATTGTCCCTAGTATGGTTGATAAGTGAATTGTGGTTGACTTGTAGCAATCGTACTTGGACCAGCTTGTCCTGCAGGCATCTTGACCATAGTATGAACTATAGGTCCTGACTGTGGTAAAGAGGCTTGAAGAGTTTGCACTGATGCAGGGATAGTAGAAACCGGAGCTACAGATACTCTAGAAATAGGTGTGGTAGGTTGAACAAAAATTTCAGTAGTTGCAGCAACAGTTCAAGGTGGAGTCTGAAGTGAGGTAGGCATAGGCTGCTAAACTAAACTAGGTGCAAAGGTTTGAACTGTACGTTGAACAGGTTGTTGGGTTGAACCAGAAACCAAAGGTTGTCTAGGTTGATTAGATAATTGCACATTAGGTTGCATAGTCTATTGAGTTTGAGACAGATCCCACACCATATTCATTCCGGGACCCATAAACGATTGTGCATATGGAGGACCATAAACTAGTTGAATGTAGGGCTGATAATTAGGAGGTACATTTCCAGCGCCTTGTAAAAATGATTGACCACAAGGCGGTTGGAAACCTTGAGTTGGGTACTGACCTTGAGGCTGATAACCTTGTGGCATGTACTGAATCTGGGGTTGATAAGAATCTTGAGGAATATACTGAGTCTAGGGTTGACCTTGGGGTATGTACTATCCTAAAGGTTGAAAACCTTGAGGTAGCCCTCCAGGCGGAAACTGACTACCTTGCGGTTGCCCCCCAAGAGGTAACTGACTACCTTGAGGTTGCCCCCCAGGCGGTAACTGACTACCTTGCCCCCCAAGTGGTAACTGACTACCTTAAGGTTGAGGATTTCAAATACTACCAGACATAAAAAAAAATATGCTTTGCATTCAACGTTTTAGTTCCATTATTACCAGGTGATAACTGATGTTCAGTCGGCCGAGGAGTTGCTCCTAAAAAAGTACCAAAAAGTGATTGGTACACCAAAGAAACAGTAGGACCTCCATATAAAAACTTTTTCGGTGATTGGGAGAATATAGATGATTGTCTTGACATGATTGATCAAGGATAATAACCTCTAGGTGTAGGATGAAAATAATCACATGCAAACAAAGAAAATTTCAGTAAAAGCACCTAGAGGCTCTAAAGAAACAAACAACTCAATCACACACCTAAAAAATCTAAGAGTTCAAACCACACACAAACAGTAAGTTCCCATACTAAAAACACTAGTTGGTGATGAAATCCAACGTCATAGAAATTTAATACAGAAAGGGCAGTTGGAACAATTACCCCGACAACATGCTTAATGAAATAGATTGGCACAAATTTCTTCACAAAACCATCTTGACTAAAGAGAACCCCCCAGAGTGTCCAAGTGAGTCTAGTCGACGTCTGCTCCAGGTACAGTGAGACCCACCCTTCATCATCACCTCAGGAAATAATCTTAGGTTTATGGACACTAAGGTTACCAACAACAACAAATACAACTAGGGGAACAATCTACAATCCAATCTACACCCAAGGGTAGAGTAACAAAGCTCAATCCCCTTGAAGGCTCCTCGACATGATCAATCCGAAGTTTACCAACAAGTGACCCCAGGCTCCTCGACAATGGTTATTTCGAGGTTTACCATTTATAATACGCTCAAATCTTCTATCTTTCCCAATGAAACAGACTTGATTGTCTCAAAGGTTCAGACATGATCTCGTGATTGACTCCTTTAAGAGAAGCTTCCTAGAATGTATTAATTACAATTGGATTTATTTCCTACCGCAAGATATAGCTACTTGTTTGTTTTAACTATCTTGGAGAGTTAATTACTCCCTACTCCAAGATACTAGCCTAAGCTATATTGGTGATAAGAGCCCTAGAAATAAGAAATATTACTAGATCAATTTTAATTAAGCGTTTCTTTTATCGGTTGTTCTTTAAATCAATAGGTATGGAGATGAAACTTTAATGGTGTGAAGACTAGACTCCAAAAACACTAAAAAGATGCACCTAAAATGATAAACAATTTGTTTGTCTTTCAATGAAATTCTAGCTAAAAGAAAGAGTTCGAAAATGCAATTCTTTAAGAAACTAGAGTTTCTCTCAACATGGAAATGGAAAGAAAACCTTTTTTTCTTTTTCAATAAGAACTCAAAACGAGACTACTAATATGCTCACAATAAATCCCTTTTCTTTTTCAAAACTCAAAACTACAAAAAAAAACAATTTCTTTCCAAAGAGATCTACAAGTTCTAGAAAAACACTCAAAACTACAAAAACTAATATTGAGATCTAAAACTTCTAAAACCTAACTGTATAAAAGCTTCAATTCTTTTTGAGGAAGTTTTACTTAGTTTTTTAGTAAACAAAGGATTCATTCGTTCAGAATAAAAAAATCAATCAAAAAACATCCAAATATGTTTTCTTTTGGAAAAATGAAATTCAAAACTTATAACCAAGCTCATTCAAAGATATGCAAAGAGAAACTAAATGTGTTTCTCAGAATGGATAGATTTCACAACCCAGTGAGACTCATCAAGAAGAAAAAAATACCCCAGGGTAATCTAAGGTTTCTCAAGCTTCTGATCTTTGAGTCACTATAGAGACCAAGTGAAAACCATTCCAGGCATGCAAAACTTCTAGAAGATCATCTAAAACAAAAATACCAATGGAACTCACTCACAAGAGATTTTTGACAGAACACATGCAGATCTGGGTAGACACTAAAAACCTTAAATGAAACATAAACTTAACTGGAAGAAAACATTATAGGTTTTTCAAAAAAAATTACAGGGTCAACAGGCTTCCAGAAGAAATAGGTGTGGTACCGCTCTGTTTCCTAAAGGAACAATGCGGAGATGCCTACACTGTCTATAAAGAGAAAGTGTGGTCCCCTGAAAACTTCGAAAAAAACAAAAAATAATCCAGATTCTAAAAACTACCCAATCCAACACACATCAAGAAAAAGCTAGAAAGGAGAACAAGTTTCTTGACTCAAAGACAAAGGAAATCCAAAAACCAAATTCAGATCCCCAATGGAGTCACCAATTTGTTGGCCGGATAAATCGATCTTGTAGACAAGGCCGATCTCCCTAGTATCAGAAGATAGTCTAGCAACAAGCAGACAAGAAAATCTATCTTTCTCTAAATATATGTGATTCATAAATAAAAACTGTAGAGGTGTTTAGACCCTACCTTAAGTCCGACACTAGTTTGTGGTAGCCATCCTTCAGCCGTTTGAAAGAGTTTCCTTTTGAGAACCTACAATCACAAGCAAGAAAACATCAAATAACACCTACATAGCTAATGTCATAAATCATGCCCATTATGGTGATCAAGGGATCCATAAAATAAACCATAAAACACAGCTTCTTGAGAAAAAAAAACTTTTTTGTATTAGATTTGAAGTAGAAGAACCTTACAACCTTTTCAGCCTTGATGTTGAAAAAGCTCTTCCTAGGGTCCGAAACAAGAATCTCCTTTACTTTGACAAGTCTTACACTCTTCCAAATGAGATAAAAAAAGGTATGTAAACTCTCCTCATAAAAGCTCCATTAAGAAGACTAAGTTCCAGTAGCATT
>APFE031401545.1:0-12023 GCA_000404065.3 Pinus taeda
AGTTTTGAAAAGTTATTGTTTTTATAAGCCTCAAATGTGATGATTGATAGTGTATGATTTATTTAGCTAGTGTCAATCTCACTTCTTCACTTTTGTATGCAATGAATGCTATATGGAGTATTCAAAATCATGATAAATTTGATTAGTTGGGACTAAGACTCATGGAAATGGTCATAATTTAATGACTTACTCTACTTAATTAAATTTGAAAATGATATCAGATATTCTTAAATTATGATTTGTTGTAGGTGTATACTCAACATTTTAAGTGTGGCTTTTATCTTCAATCTTTTTAGTTTAACCAACATAACAAGTCCTATTTTAGAATTTGTTCCTATTTTAACAATGTTGATTTTTTCATTTACACTAATGAAAACAAAGAGATTTTTAATCTTCTAGAGTAGAGTTGATCACCTCTTTACAATAGCTTAATCATTTTTTAATCAACGACAATTTCTCTTTAAATTCAAATATAATAATATTTTTAAATATAATTTATCATTATTATGCAAGGTGACCTCTTCATTTATTCCTTAATGATTTTTCCAATAATTGCAACTTTATGCCAACCTAATTTAGGGTACATGTGTTTTTAACTACAGTTTGAGGCAATCTTTGAAAGCCTCTTCTATTCTATGATATTTATCTTGTCCGTGTACATTAGGTACTTAGTATGATCTTAATGATGGATTTTTTCTTTTGAAGTGGCTACGATAGGGCATATTTCATTTGATTTAAAACTTTTGATTTCCACTATTTTTTCTCATTATTCTCTACAAATGTTGCAATCCTAAACCTCTCAACTATATTAGATAACAAGAATGACAAGAGTCTCAAAAAATATTTTCTTCTTATCTCATAATGAATGTCCATTGGTCTAGAATTGCTTTGAAGTCCGTAATAATATTTCTACACTTATTTTATCCTTTTTTGAATGTAATAGACACAATTCAACTTGCGATGAAGAATTTTTTTGAAGATAATCATGTGATGTAATTTCCTCCAAGCTATTGCTATCGTACAAAGATTATAACAAGTGATCCTTTTGGTATTAATTACCATAACCTTCATTTCATCATTGCTAATAGCCATATCTATACTAGAGCATAAATCCTAGAGAATATTTAGTTTCTTATTGTAATATTAGGGTCTCATCACCATAAGAACAATATCATCAATGTGAAGAATAAGGATGGTGATTACAGCATGTAAGGTCAACAAAACATGTTTCTCCTAAAAACCCCTCTAACTTGTCAATATATATATCTAAAAGGATTTATTTCTAAAATAATTCCATATAACTTGGCTAAAAGGAGGCTAATCAGAATGGTAATATAATTAGAGGAATTATTTTTATCCTCACTTTTAAAAATAGGTACAATGATCCTTTGAGTCCATAATAAGGGAAATATTTGTGTGACTACTAAATTGAAGATCTTCTCGATGTGAGAGATGGGTGGATGTGATGGATATAGATAGGTTCTCCAATTTTCAAGATTTCTTCTTGTTATTCCCCAATGTGCTTATTGTTATCTTTCTCAAGTTACTTAACACCAAACTCTATCTCTTCTATAAAAAATACTTCCTTTGTGAAAATGGTTTTTAATACTTCCTCTGTGAAAAAGGTTTCAATGCTATCCACAACATCAATAAATTAATAAAGATTAGGATAGGAATTGTAGTCCATGGGAACATATTGTTTTATTTGATTTTACGAACCAAAATTCACCTTTAAAATTTTTAACATCTCTTACTTTTTATTTCTTAGTATATTTTTTCTTTTAATTAAAACATTTTTAATCTGATTTATCTATAGAAAATATAAGAAACTCAAAAATAACTATCTTTATAATTCTCTTACATAATAGCTCCTCATTAAAAAAATCAAAAATAAATATTTAATTTATAATATTTACATACATCAATTTAATCAACTAATTTATTAACATATTTTAAATTTACTTTCTTTTAAAAGAAACAAATTATTTTAAGTGAAATACTTACGTTTTGACATATACATTTTTAATTAGGGCAGCAAGAGCTCGAGGGGTTAGGGATTATTAACTTCCATGAAAAAAATGAAATTTAGTACAGTTAAGGTTAAGAAATTGAGCCAACAATGTGGAAGAGGCTTATGGATTACTACAAAGGCTCTTTTTCATCAAATAAGTAAACATCAAATATTTGGTGTTAGGAGATTCACAGTTGGTTATCCATCACCTTGTTCATGGAAATCTGTGTAGAAGTTCCCACTGTAGATCAACAAATTATGCAATATACTAAAACACAATACAAGATCTACTTCTACAACACTTTGCAGAAGCTTAATCGAATTGAGCAGGATTAAGAGAACACATATAACTGAGAATGAGAAATCAATCACACATAACACAGAAGAAATAACCCAAGGAAAGCGTTAGCCTAAAACCCCAACTCTATATTATCATGCAAGTGGAAAATAGTCACAGAATTACACAAAGCCTTAGCTTGGAAGCTAACTAGCTCTCATTATAATCACTTTGCTGCTCATAGACACTCAAAGTCACAAACCTTCTTCTTTGCCCTCCAAGCCTCCTATTTCCTTGCGCAGATTTTCTTGGGGTCCACTACTTCCACACATGTGAATTCCCACCTCACACTGCTCACTTGGCCCAGTAGTATCTGTGTAATCCTAAAGGAGATAAATCCTTCTGCATAGATGAGTTTCCTTTATAGGAAGAACCCATCCAACTGATAGTATACTATCCCTCCTCTGATCAACTGGGTCTTCGTCTGAACTGACATGCATGAGTTATTTATGAGAGAATATTCAGTTATCTGAAGTGCAGCAGTTACGTGCATGCAAGCATTAACTAACCGAACTCACAATTAATTCAAGAAATTATTTGAACTAATCTAACTGGACTTGACTCAGTTAATTGAGCCAACTAATTACAACTCAATATTACAATTCATCCTTATCTCTTTAACTGATGGATAAATTCCTCAATTAATGGAGAAATTGTTGCATGTCCCCACATAGACTTCATGTTTAATTTTCCTTAACTAATTAACTGAAGATGAATTGATTAGTTATTTTACAAACAACTTCTAAGATCAAATTTGAATTTTACTTCACTATTTTAGTTCAGGGATTAACTAAAATAGGAATCTATCCCGAAATGTTACAAATAGCAATGCTATTTTTAGCACTTCCATTTTTCATTCCTTGTTTCTCAGTCCAGCACTGGTACCTGAACTGCTATTTATATTAGTGCTATTTTTAGCATTTCTTGTTGCCATTTTCAACACTTCCTCTCAACAGGAAAGGCTTCAAATCGAACCTGATCCTAAACCTTTGGAATGTTCTACATGCAATGCTTCTTCCAAGTGTGGATGCTCCAACAACTCTAGAAGCAAAAAAAACTCCCAACTAACCTCTTTGTTGGGCTAGAGACATACTCTGATGCTGAAGCTCCCTCTGCCGCTGACATAGGGGCTTCATTGTGGGAACAATACCATAGCACGTGGATTCATATTGGGGGATATATAATGAAGAAAAAGTGACATAATATATTTGGGGTATATAAGGGGTAAAGGGTTTGTATATTGATAGGTATAAACAATGGAGCTCAAAGTTAATGAAAAACTATAAAGGGGTATAAAAAATGTTAATGAAAATGTGCATACCAACAATATCTAGTGAAATTAGGGGATTTTTAAATTGGTAAGGTGTATTGGGTTTATATTGGTAGGGGGTAAAATAATGTGAATTTTAGAGGTATTTTCCAATATGTACTCAAATTAAGGGTATTATTTAATATGCTATGATTGCACGTGATATGTTAGAGGTTCATTAAGTGAAGCCCCCATGGTTGTTGAGAAGTGCTCCCTCTCTAACCTCTGAGTCGTTGCAACACTCCATGCATCTCGCACCATTGCACACCTCTCTGTGCCATTCTGCACTATTGCAACACTCTTGTGTCTCTCGCATTGTTGCAGCTTGGTAGCTTTTCACTGTCTTGGGATTCCTGCATTATAGCTCTCTCTGCCACTCCATAGGCATCTAATTCTACCCAATCAACCAGTCCTGCTACTCCTTGTCGGGGCTCTTGTGGAAAGGTTTAATCAAAGAGGTTGGGTACCTCAATGATCCTACCCCTATTTCAGCCTACTTGGGACTGTCACTCCACATCGCCCCACCTTTGACCTGGAGGTATGGATACATCTGATCCCTTTGCCCACTTGGCTCGAAATTTCCCCCTACTAGAGGTCTCTGTATGAATGGATGCCTCCACTCAGTCTCTTCTCGACTTCCCCAATTGTGGCTGCTCCACAACCTCCTGAAGCTAATTCACCAATTGTGGCTCCTCCACAATTGTCAGAGACTTCTCCTATGGCTGCATGTTGAGAGTTAATGTACTCTCCCTCTTGACCACCATGTCTCCATTAGTTGCCTTGCTTCTCAAGGCTTTGCATGCATCTTGAACCTGAAGAGCATACAGGTTCTTGACTCGTGAAAAGATTTGCTTCACTTGTCTTGTGATGATGTGTCTAAGGAAAATGTTTCGCTTACTGAAGACTGCATCATAGCCTCTATCTTCCAGCATCGCGATCGACACCAAGTTTTTCTTCAGTCCTGGTACATACTTTGCAGCAGTCAAGGTAATGTGAGCTCCATGCTCCCTCTGAAAAACAACTGTGCCTACACCTGAGACATTATATTTTTCATCATTACCCATTGCGATCTGCATATGGAGATCCTTATCGTCCAAGGTACTGAACAAACTCTTGTCGTCAGTCATGTGGAAAGAAGCTCCACTGTCAAGAAACCAACCACTTCCCATATGGATGAAACCATGTATGTGAAAAGTGTGAAATCCAACTTGAACTGTGAGGCCAGTGCCTCACCTTTTGATCTCTCCACTGATCCATTCTTGGATTTCCTCAGTGGAAAATTTGTAGCAAAATGGCCCACTTCATGACAATGAAAGCATCACACTTTCGATTTGTCAAACTTCTTCCCACCATGGGAAGAACTTGATTTGGGATGAGGATCCTTCTCCTTCCCATTCTTTGCCTTACTCACTAATGCACAATTTTATTCATCCTCCTCGGATGAAGAAGATCCATCTTTGGTGCTTCTTCTTATCTCCTCCTGCATCAGATCCGACCAAAGTCATTCCCAATCTGGTAGTTTTTCTCTTCCATTAACCAAGTCTTGGTAGCTATTCCGCTCTTAGGAAGACCGAGGAGTGCAAGACTCACCATGTCGTCATCAACAGTCGTAATCCCTACACTTCCAAGCTCATCCCTGTAGGTGGTGAGCTTGTTCAGATATGTAGAGATCGTGTCACCCTTTTCACACTTGATCTTACGAAGCTTGTCTTTCAGCGCCAACGTCCTTTGACCACTGATGTTCTGATATAAATCTTTCAATGTTTTCCACATCGAAAATGGTGTCTCCTTCCCATGGAGGCTTGAGACAATGTGGTCTCAAACTCCCTCCAGGAGGATTCTGCTTGCTCTAGCCACATGTTTCTTCCATTCTGCTAGTTGAGTAGCATCAGTCGGCTTGGGGACTTCTTTATCAATGAAGTCCTTTACATCATTATCCTCTAATATTACCTCCATACGATCCTTCCAGGCTATATAATTCGAGCTGCCATCAAAGGCATACTCGAGTCTTAAACCGTTGAACGCCATTGGTGAAATTGAGATGTGATAGGAACTCGATTTCTATATTCAGGAACCACAAACTTCAAATTCCTCCTTCTTATATACTGTTCTTCGCCTTGATCACCTTTGCTCTGATACCATGTAGAAATTCCAACTGTAGATCAATAGATTATGCAATATACCAAAACACAATACAAGATCTACTTCTACAAAACTTTGTGGAAGTTTAATCGAATTGAGAAAAATCAAGAGAACACATATAATTGAGAATGAGAAATCAATCACACATAACACAGAAGAAATAACATGGGGAAAGCCTCAACCTAAAACCCCAATTCTGTGTTATCATACAAGTGGAAAATAGTTACAAAATTAGACAAAGCCTTAGCTTGGAAGCCAACCAGCTCTTAGTATAATCCCTTTGCTGCTCACAGACAGTCAAAGGCCTCTCACAAACCTTCTCCTCTACCCTCCAAGCCTCTTATTTCCTTGGGCAGTTTTTCTTGGGGTCCAGTGCTTACACACATGTGAATTCCCACTTCACACTACTCACTTGGCCTAGTAGTATTTGCGCAATCCTGAAGGAGATAAATATTTCTGCATATGTGAGTTTCCTTTATAGAAAAATCCATCCAACTGATAGTACATCGTCCCTCCTTTGATCTCAACTGGGTCTTTGTCTGAACTAACTTGCATGAGTTATTTATGAGAGAATATTCAGTTATCTGAAGTGCAACAGTTACATGCATGCAAAGCATTAACTAACTGAACTCACAATTAATTCATCAAACTGTTTGAACTAACCTAACTGGACTTGAATCAGTTAACTGAGCCAACTAATTACAACTCATCCTTATCTCTTTAATTGATGGATAAATTCCTCAATTAATGGAGAAATTGTTTAATGTCCCCACATAGACTTCATGTTTGATTTTCCTTCACTAATTAACTCAAGATGAATTAATTAATTATTTTACAAACAATTTCTAAGATCAAATTCGAATTTTTCTTCACTATTTTAGTTCAGGGACTAACTAAAATAGGAATCTATCCTGAACTGCTAAAAATAACACTTCCATTTTTCATTCCTTGTTGCTCAGTCCAACACTGGTACTTGAAATACTATTTATAGTAGTGCTATTTTTAGCACTTTTATTTTTAGCTCTTATTGCCATTTTCAACAATCTGTTCATCGATATTTTCCTAACTGTTGCAAGCTGGGAAGCATTGTTGATCGAACTAAGAATATGAAAGTCGTATTCTCTACTATTAGCTTCTTTCATGTATTGAGAATGAATAATTATGTCGCATATGTGCTGGCCCATAAAGGTGTAAACTTGGATGGAGGTGTCGTAATGAGAAATGGTATTTCTTCCGTGACAATTATTCCTTAACAATGGGTCGACTAAGTTTTATGAACAAATCTACCACTCCAAAGACCTTATTTCATTTAAGATGATAAAAAGGATAATAGATATTTGAGAATAAATAGTGTCACCAAGTGTATAACACCTACCAATTATCCTATATATTATAGATATAACTATATCTATATATATATATATATATATATATATAATAACTTAAATAATTAATTCCATTTTTTTCTACATATTAAATCATTTTTCCTGTTTGTTAATTAGAACAAAAAGTTTAGGGAGAAATTAAGAATTCACAAGATGGACTATTAGTGTTACACTATCTTAGTCTATCTTAACTTTGAATCGACCCAGGGGTCAACTAGGATCAAATAAGATTTCAATTTAAAGAGATTGGGCTCAAAGATTTTGAACCCTCCTAAGGAGGGTTAGTAATCTAAATTAAAGATGGATCGAACTAATTTAATGATTAATTATCATTTAATAAATATTAAATTATTTTAATTTTGATTATTTTAAACTTTTTTTTGTTTAATTTCATGTAATTCAATCAATGATTTTATTAAATTAATTATAATTTTTTAATTAATTTTTATTTATTTATTATATTTCTATTAATTGAATCTAGTAAATGTTTACATAACAATAAAACCAGATTATAACATCTTTTCGAATACTCAACTGAGTGCACATCTTGTTGCAATCATATACAATTATTTCATAAATGTTACGACAAACACATACACATATCTCTAAAAACTTAAACTAACACTATTCTAAACAAATTCTTTACTACACCACTCAACTAAATTCTTCTCCAACTAAATTCTTTTAACTTAATATTTAATTTACCTAAATTAATCATAAAATCTGAGATGATATTTTTTTTTAAAAGCATGTCTATAATTTTATCAACATTTATTTAAATCAATTTTTATATATTATATACGTTAATTTTGTAAAAAAAATAAAATCATTGTAAGATCAGGTATTCCGCGATTGACTTTCTGATATCATTTTCAAATATTCCAAATTCAGACTCCCAAATGTACAATCGCAATAAGAAACGCCTGCATAGCATAAAATCATTTAAAACGAGAGACGCCTGAACCAGCACAGCTGGCTGAGGTGTCGTTGGTGAAAGCTTATGGGCTATCTTTGGTTATTGGATATAAATTGTGGAAAATTATAATAATTTTAAATTTCAAATATTTTCGATGGGGGTGGTTGTTTTATTGGGATATGATTTATGTTATTTTCTATATTAGTTCTAAATTTTATAAAGGATATTATGGTTTATCATATAGCAAGGTTGAAAATATAGGTGTTTAGAATTTGGGATCTTTGGGATTTTTTTTTTTGGTATATTAAATATATGTAGCTTTTGTAATAACCTAGGTTGTGTCTCCAACCACTTTTTTTTTGAAAAAGGTATTTTAAATATAAAAAATTATAGAAAAATATTTAATTAATGATTAATTTAATAGCATGTTGTTTTTATAAGTAGTAAAATTAATTAATAATTAATATTAATAAATTTAAAAAATAATCATGGAAATAGAGATTTAAGAAATTTAAATTCCTGCGGATTTAATATACAAACTTTCAATAAAACAATTTGTAAAAATAATTGATGTTAAGGAAAACATATTTTTACATTTATATATTTTAATTTTTAGTTGTGTTATTATAAGAAGAGTTTCGGCATAAATCACATGAAAGAGACTTTTGTCGACGCGTTTCGAATCAATTAGTTCTTTAAGGAAAACATATTTTTACATTTATATATTTTCATTTTTAGTTGTGTTATTATAAGAAGACTTTCGGCATAAATCACATGAAAGAGACCTTTGTCGACGCGTTTCGAACCAATTAGTTCTTTAAGGAAAACATATTTTTACATTTATATATTTTCATTTTTAGTTGTGTTATTATAAGAAGAGTTTCGGCATAAATCACATGAAAGAGAAGTTTGTCGACGCTTTTCGAACCAACTTGTCGTGACTATGAACCACACTAGTTGGTTCGAAACGCTTCGACAAAGTTCTCTTTCATGTGATTTATGCTGAAGCTCTTCTTATAACTATGATGAATCACAGAAGCCTCAATTCTACAGTTGTGTTATTATTGTGGACTAATAATATAGAAAACCAGACCAGTGGTCACATTTTTCCCGTTTAAGAAATCATAATAATACTTATATTTACATAAACGAGTGATACAATCTGCCTCACGCACAAGAGCATTTCAATACGGAAAAACGCACATTATTATCCAGCGCTCTGTACATCAAGCTACTAACAGCGCCGTCTACTGAAAGTTACAGATAATGATGGCAAGAAGCTGGCCGCTACATAATAGTGCAAGCATTTGCATTATCGTCGCTGAAGAGCGTAGTGTATGTTTCAGGGGCGTTGTTACCATCATGGGGATAACTGGGGAAGGTGGGATCCACGTTCCTCACATAGCCAGAGGGAGCCTTCTTGTCATACACCTGAGCAGTGTATGGATAGTAAACCAGATGGTAAGGCTTGTAAGGCCACAATTCTGCCTTTTTCCCTGTTTGCCTCACTCTCTTCAGCACTTTGTTGGCATCCACGTACCCCGTCACCGTTGCCTTATACTGTTTTCTCTCCACTTCTACAGAACTTACTCCTGCACATTTATTGATTCAGAAAATAAGTTAACCCCTTTCCCAATTCTTTCAACTCAATGTTTTTTCATGCAACAATCTAGTACTAGCTACATCTAACAATAATATCAATATTTATTTGCTATTCTGAAGAATTAAGGTAAACAATCTAGTACTAGCTACATCTAACAATAATATCAATATTTATTTCCTATTCCGAATCAAAGTTGATAATAACCCTATAAAATTCCAATAAAATAGAGAAGAAGAAAATAAACAATCCCCACTGCGCCACAAACTCAAATATGTTATATTAACTTTAGTGAATAAAATAGAGAAGAAGAAAACAAACAATCCCCACTGCACAAACTCAAATATGTTATATTAACTTTAGTTACACTAGAAAAAAAATGATTGACTCACCTTTCATTGAATTTAGTGCGTTTCTCACTTTTCTCTCACAGCCTTCACAGTCCATTCGAACTCTCAACTCCACGGTCTGTACATAAACAGTTGCAGGAATCAATGCTTACTAGTTAAGGTAACAACCACAACACTCTATATGCCCATGCTGAACTCACAGACAAAAAATTCTATAGTTGAATATGAAATACCTGAAATTGTTTACGCTTCTTCCTGTACTTAGGATTAGTGGCAGCATCAATCCAGCTTGATAGAAGGGCGAATGCACCCATTTTCACCGGCTTGGCAAAACAGACAGCAAAATCACAGGCGGTTGCTAGCGTCGTTTAAAACCTGTCTTGAAATCCTGGAGAACGAAGGCGGCAGATACAGATATATGACCTTCGCCAGCGTGATGGTAGTGACCAGAAGAACAAACCCCTCAAAGAATTTATAGGAAATTCTGAAGGAATAATCAATTGGAATGCTGTCATGTCATGCCATGCCTAGCCTAGCCGGTAGCGTGCACAGTATGATAAACGCCAATAATTTTGCGAAGGGACAGATGGCTGAGCGTAAGTGGTGGAAAAAGACACTATTTATGGGAATTTAGAGTAATAAGTAAGCGAGAGTAGCCAGATTAAAAATGAGGCAAGGCAACAGTTATAGAAAGCATGGACGGTGCAAAAGTCAATTAAATGGCAGGTCGGGAATTAGCGTTAGGGGGTGATGCCAGGTTGAACCCGTAAACACTGTAACGACCATTCAATGAAGGGCGTTTAAACTTTTGAGCTCTATGTGAGAACACGGTTGCGAATAGGTTGGTTTTTTTTGGTTTTAATAATCTAAAATATTATATATTATTTTTGGGATTCAACTGTTTTAAGTAAGTCATTCACGTATGGTCATACGTGAATGACTTACTTAACGCAGTTGAATTCCAAAAATGATATCTAATATAATGCACTAGGTATATCTTTAATCTTAAAATCTAAAATATGTTTTTAAATGCATAAATAGATTCTAGTTGTTTTTAATGTGATTTTTTGAAGTTTTTTAGGTGGTTTTTTTAGTCTATTTTTTCTAAAATTTAGTAAGAATTTATTGGAATCACAAATTTGATGGGTAACCCCTGCACAATAGAAATGCCCTAGGGGTTTTTCAAGGTGTTGAATCTATGTATACAGTAAAAAAACCAGTTTAAATAACACAAATCAAGATTTCATCTTAAATTTTTCCACCAGATTCAGGGACATGAAGTCCAAAAAGTCTTACTAAAAGCAACTCCAAATATATTTAATATTTTGAAAAAAAATTAGCATATTTAGATTTTGTTTTTTTTTGTTTTAATAATTTAAAGTATGTTTTCAAATGTATAAATAGATTTACTATTTTGAAAAATTTAATATATTTAGATTTTATGGAGTTTGCAATTTAAATTTGCAATTCTAATTAATCTTGATTATTTTTTTTGAATAAATTTGACTCAAAAAATTCAAAAACTTATAACAATTACACTACCATTTCAAATAAAAATCCTTAATTGAATCATTACCAAGATCTTAATCAAATTTATGTTGAAACAAATAACTCTTTTGTGCATCCGAAAGTTTGGAATATTTCCAATTTCCAAAAAATTCCAAAGCTCTAACTAATTTAAACTAAAATGTTAAATATATTTATATAAGAAACCTGTAAACAATTTTCAAAACAGAATTTCAAAACTCGATAGGTGTTTTGCTCAGAGGAGGAGAATCATAAAACTACGTTGAAAAATGGTGAGAAATAGATTCTGGTTCACCTAAAGTCAACAGATTATGTTTGATATAACGTCTACCATTAAAAAAAATTTGATAATTTTAGTTGATAGTTGAAAATTTCATTTAACATTTTTATATTTTTATACCATTTAAATCATTAGAATTTTGAAAAGATCGAATTTGTTGGCTGAT
>APFE031401547.1:0-39073 GCA_000404065.3 Pinus taeda
AGTTTGAAGTTAATTTTATTTTAACATAGGGTTATTTTGATTTTGGTTTTTATTATTTTAGTTTGAATCTATTTTTATTTTAACATAGAGTTTTTATTTTATTATGATTGAATTAAAATGTTTATAGGACATTGCAACATCTCTACCATACTAGGCTGGAAAGTGCCTCTTGTTGGAACTAAAAAAAAGTGTGATATTATTGATGCTTTATAATGCTTTTAAGTAAACTAACCAATTGTTTATATTCGTTTTTGGCTTTTTATTATAATTGACATTGTTTTTTTCTTTAAATAATATTTTACTTTTATTTTAAAAGGGTAGATGTGTCAACTAGAGGTTGAACATCGAAGGAATTACACATCGCCCTCATACCTCTCTGCGCACAATGAATCCAGAGTGGGATTATTGATGTTTTATAATGCTTTTAAGTAAAACTAATCAATCATTTATATTCAATTTTGTTTTTTCTTCTAGTTGACATTGTTTTTTATTTAAAGAATATTTTATTTTTATTTTAAAAGGGTATATGTGTCAACTTGAGGTTTGGCTTTGAAGGAATTACACATTTCCTTCATATTAGGTTGTAGAATGTGCCTCTCTTAGCACATTGAGAATATATTGCAGAAGTGAGAATATATTGTAGAATTGAAAACATCGTAATGAGAATGAGTGCAAAAATAATGGCAAAGAGAATGGAACAAAGGACTTCTACAACTTTCCAAAATAATTGTATTTCTCCACACAAGGGCTTCTACAACTTTCTAAAATAATTGTATTTCTCCTCACAAGTACTTTTTGCACATGATCCTTATTTATGTAAGGTAAAATTTCCCTCAACACTTGCTTCATTCATTCATGATTGGATTTCTAAACCAAAGGTGATGGTGAGCTTTATTTAAGGCTCATAATGGAAAGGACATGATTTCTTAAGATGACACTAGGCTATAAAGGCTTTCTTTCTTGTGGGCTTCCTTTCATCTTCTTTTATTGTGGATTCATAGCCCCCTTTTTTTCTCTAGCATCCATCTTGGACCATTATGTATTATATTCCAACATTGTCTTTTCAAATAACTTCAAATGTTTTGTGGTGGCTTTATCTCGTGGTCCAAAAAAATATATTTGTGCTATTTATGTATTTAGTCATACTCTAATCAAGCCTTAAATTTGAGCTCTACATTAGAAATCCATACAACCATATTTACAACATTTACATTATAGGGTGATTTATTTAATCTCACGTCTTCACATTCAACATAATAATCACACGTTTGCATTTATAAATAATATGATCCAATATATTTTATTTTTCTCTGAGGGTCAAATTGGGGTATTACAAAGCTAAAAGGAACAAAGCCTTGAAGAAAAAATATATTATACTCTAAATGTTTTAAAGAGTATTTGAGAGGCAAAGAGGAACAAAGTGCTCAACAATTTGCCCACTTTAAGGGAAAAGACATATCTTGGTAGAGAATTTGTGCTTATCTTCCCAATTTCTAAAAACAAGAGGAGTAAGGAATTGGCCCTCAAAAACAAAATCCATTGTTGCTTACAATTCATCATGAATGAACACCTCAAGTCTTAACACTTAATGTACATAGAAGAAGTGTCTCCATCAGTAGAGGCCAAACAAACTTCAAAGCCATGAGTTCCAAGATCAACACGTTTATCAACCACCATTGTTTAATATGAATATATTCACCTTTATATTTTTATGTTGAGTTTAATATGTAAAAACAATAATCAATTATGCAATTTTTTTTTTTATTTT
This sequence comes from Pinus taeda, assembly GCA_000404065.3. Lineage (NCBI taxonomy): Eukaryota > Viridiplantae > Streptophyta > Pinopsida > Pinales > Pinaceae > Pinus > Pinus taeda. Next base: position 1,769 of record APFE031401547.1, read on the forward strand.
TTTTTTTGGGGGGGAGAGGGTGGGTGGGGAAATATAGTGTGCTTGGTGTAATGTTCTATTAGGGTGGATTGGAATAGTTACGACTAAAACACTAAATCTAATTATGGGCATCCAAGATGTCAATGTACACACACTCACACAAAAGGGAAACAACTCAATGCACTGAAAACCTTGGGGACAATGTGATCCCGTCTTCTATCTTTTTTATTCATGAAAATAAGATTGTTGGTACCCAACTAGCTCGAATTACACATTATTGTTTGTATGCCACGGCAACGAATAGCATAAAACCGAACAAGGCACTTATTCTATGTAGACCCACACAAGGGAGGAGCAAGCCCACTAACCCCAAAGGAAGCAAAGTTGCAAGCCATAATGTATAAACCCACACAAGGGAGGACCAAGCCCACTAAGATTTGAAACTACGTCATTCACATAAAAACACATTTTGAATTATCATTAAATTATAACATAACTTGTGTGTTTATTTTCCCACGAGGCTTTGAATTGACAATGAATGGGTGTAATGTTAAGGCACTCCTTGTGAAAAGGTCACTAGTTTAAATTACCACGTAGGTTAACCAACAAGAAAAAAAAAAGAAAAAGAAAAAGATGTTTTTATTTTATTTTATTTTATGTTAATAATAGTGTTGCCTAAGACTTTTGTGGCAATGATTTTGGAGTGTGTATGAGTGTGTGTGTGTAACTTGGTAATAGAAACTTTTTGATAGGATATTTCAACTGAAATAATGAAGAACGTCTCAAGCCCAGTAGTTGTGGCTTGGTAACAAAATACCTATGGGTTCTCTTGGGGTCACTCTCTAGTAACCCCCCCCCCCACAATCATTTTTAGACTTTATGAATTCCTTTATTGGCATTGATTGGGTAGGTCAGAGCGAGCAGTGGGTTCCAGTGTTTTCCGGGGGACTTGTGATCTCTCACAAAGGTTTTGACAGCTTCAATCTTAAAAATCTATCTACCATTCATCTTTTGGAAGGGTGATTTCCTCCACAAAGGTTTTTCATCCAGTCACGAGCAACTTCATTAACAAGCTTCTTGAAGCTGAAGGAAGCGAAGGTCAAAAATCCACTATTTGTGGAGGCAAGGATTCAAGGAGAGAAGGTTCGAGAAAAGAAGTTGTCAACCCTATAGTCCAGGAGGAGAGGGTTTCAAGATCAAAAAGAAAGAAAAGCAGAGTCTTGAACAACAAGCAAATCCAAGTGAAGCTCAAGCTCGTTCTAGAGGAAGATCTCCCTATGAGGAATCTTGTAGCAATAGGTGAAATTATTTTGGTGGGTTGAGTTATAAGTATGAAATTCAAGATCAGAATGATCAAATCTTGGGTGGAGGAAAATATAAATCCCCATGTTAAAAACTCACTGGGGGTTTCTATGCTTGCTTGCGGTTGGATCTAGCTCAACTTCAAAGACCTTAATGAAGTGAAACTAGTTTCAAAAAAAGAATAGTGGATCAATTCAACCCAAATTCTTTTCAAATTTTGGACTCCTCTCTTTGACATTAGTAGAGAGAGAATGGATGCAGTCCCTATTTGGGTTTGTCTTACGGGGCTTCCTTCAAATTACTGGGATGAACGAATTTTTAAAGATTTGGGGAGATCTTTGGGAACTTACCTAGAACTTGATTCATATTATGAAGATACTAGAGACATATCCATGGCCTGCATATTAGTAAACATAGATCTTTGGGAAGGCCTTTTGGAGACAATTAACAAAGGCCACTATGAGGTTAGATTATAGGTGCTTGACTATGGAGCGATATCATTCAGGTGCAGGAGGTGTCATAAGTATGGTCATTTGGAAAAGGAGTGTGAGTTGTCGTTGATAAAAAAATTAAAAACAAGAAGGAAACCCTGATTACTGATGTTACCAGGGAGGCGATGAAGACGAAAAAATAAGTGGATGAAGGTATTTAAGAAGGCACAGTGAGAAAAGTTATATCACAAATGATGGAAACCAATTTGCATCCAAAGGACATTCTAATGCTAGAGGAAGTTGTTATTGTCCAAGTAGTGATTGAAGAATACAACTTGGTGATTTCCTTGGGGTGCATAATCACTCAACCAACCACCTTTCTAAAGGTGTGCACCTAGATTGGTGGCTATGGTTGATTTTTGAGTAGTGAGACCTTGATATTTATTATTATTATCTTAGGCCATTTATAGATGAAAATGGACTCGTAGATTCTTAGTGATGGATACATATTTTTCTTCTTTTCCTTTTCAACTTTATCTTGCTTACGAATATATTGGATGTACTTTGTACATTGCTATAATATAGATCTTTTTGTTGTCACTAGGTGATTGTCATCACATTCTGCGAGGACATATTGTATTGGTCTACAAGAACAAGATGATATATGATATTTCTCTCCGACCATATATGGATTTGGGTAGATCCACTCAAATACACGCGTTGATGTGTATATGAAGAATGTAATTTTGTATCATTTTGATAATGAAATTAAATTATGGTTTTTTTCCAAGGAATGTGTGTGTGTGTGTGTGTGTAAGTCTTAGGAATCATCACTGTTAGGAAAAAAATACGAAACCTTTTAACTCGAACTAAGAATTTATATTATATTAAAACATTATGTCGGGGTCAAAACAAATACACTAGAGGTATATATCGTCATTTGGTACAAAATTTTGACAATAAGTCCAAAAGGGAAGTTCCAATGTTGTATTATTTAGATCTAGATTGTACCCATTCTTGAGGATTCAAAGCCATATATTGTGTCGTTTATACATTCTCCAAAATCCTCCTAGAGGTCGACAAAATTTACATTTCATTCACAGATTTAAAGATGTTTATCTCCCCCATTAGGAAATGGTCCACTTGCTTAGTAGTATTGTTGAAATTAAAATTAGGGATGGACTTGGAGCTTATACAAACTAAGCTATCAGATGCAGATGACTAGTCCAATTTAATGTTCTAATGTATAAGTTAAATTGTTAATCCAACAAAATATAGTCTTAATGAGTACTTATGGTTCCAATGAATTATTGTTTGGTTGTTGTCATCTAGAAATGGGCGAACTTCTACTCCGAGAATGGCTTGCTTATATCTTGTCATCCTACCAGGAAAGTTTGATATCTCATTTTGTTATGTAAGATTCATCCCTTACTAGTTAATTATTCCAATTTTGTAATATGTCAATTTTAGCTTCCTATTGGAACAAGTCACCATGTGTAAAGTTGTGGTATGTTTTTTTCAGGCTTGAAATAAATGGTTTCTCATTATAAATGTTTTATTAGTTTGTAAAGAATTTATATTGATATAATAAAGAGTCACAAGTACATGTGCATGATAATATAATAATGATCCATTAAGGTACAATGTTTGAGGAGGTCACATGATTTATGTTCACTTAATCTTGTAGGATTTCCATTAGTATTTTAGATGACAATTAATATTTCCTTTCATTTAGAAAACTAAGGAAGAGATAGGGAATCCATCAGGTCTTGACGAGGTATCAATATCCTCACTTGGAGCACATAATATGCGGGTGACTTAAGGGAACATACTTTTTCATGGGAAAAAAAAAGAAAAAATAAAAAAGAAAAAGTAATGCATAACAATTTGCCATAGAGGGAAAAGATGGAAACCCTATATCTAATAAGTGGTGTTGAGGAGTGGGGAGGCAGTGCATTGTCTACATTCACTTAATCATTCATTAGAGTTTTGCATACTTTTGCTAGTGATGCATAACAAATTCCTAATTGGAAGAAAAAATTGCTTTACCTACAGAGGAAAGCATTTACTTTAAAGTTATAGGAAAGAATTCAATTGAGAGAATAAAAAAATAATCGCTTTATGGAAGGACTACATGCACCAAAAATGAAGAAAATCATTGAGTAGTTGCCTTATAAATATGTTTTACCCAATCAAGAGGAGACACAATGAGCTATTATTGTCCTAACTATTTCTCAAGTGAGATTTGTTGTGAAGCTTGGACTATTTTTCCAATGAAGATTTGTGAGTTCACTATAAATGGTTATAGTTCTCATGCATAGACAATAGTCATGCATTGATGTTGTTATTAGTTTGACCATTTTTATGAGGGATAATGACTAATAACAAAAGTAATGGAACTAAATGCAATCAAAGGTTTTGTCTTGATCCCTTTGGGGAGTTGTAGTTGTTGAGAAATCAATATCTTGGTAGATTAGGGTATATTTCTCTTACTTGATAATTGCTTGTGAATATTTATTGGCTTATTATTTCTTTTTATTATGTTCTCTTCATCAAACAATTACCAAAACATATAAAACATGAAGATCATAATAGACAAAGAACACAAAGATGTAGGCTCCAAGCTAGGGCAAAATCCCATAAGGGGGAAACCCAAGAAAATTATCTTCTTATAGAATCAGATCAAAGTGAGATATCTAAGACCCAAGACCAATATTGCCATAAAAACCCAATTCAACCCTCCTTCAATCTAAGTCCAAAAAAATCATAGTCAACCGAAGTCAATCTTGGTCGAATCTCAGAAATCTGGTCATCTCTTGAAATTTCGGTCCCTGAAATTTTGGGCCTCAATACCATAGGAGTTGCCTCAGAAAACTTGCACGTGTAAACATAAATTAGAGCAGAAAACATAACTCTCTCTCTCCTTTGATTTTTTTGGTTATCTTCTTCTTATTGGCACAAAAATCAAGTGAGTGAGTGGGTTCTTCAAAGAGGCCGAACTGCTATCTATATATACACATCCAAGAGGTCGAATAGGTGTCTTTATAGGCCGACTTGGTCTGTGGAGTACAAAATTGATTTTATGACTCAATGAATTTCTTTTTCCTTTTCTTACAAGAAGTCCAAATGGCACTTTGACTCAAATATATTTCTTTTGACTCAATAAACCCTATAAGCATGAAGAACATGCTTTGACTAGTAAAAATAATAATGATAATAAAAATTTATTTTAAAATGAATATTTCCATAGTTATTCATATTCGTAGAATATTTCCACCTCATCTCAAATTCGTAAAGCCTTTCATGATGTTTCCAATCTCAAATCCCGTTTTGTTTCCCCCTCTCCTCCCCAAGGTCAAGTCTTTATTCCCTATATTAAAGGGCCCAATGACCTCATTTCAAAAATCTTATCAAAAAGGAACATCAAGACCATAATTAAACCTCAAAAAAATATGAAGTAGATGTTTCAATTAGCCAAAGATAAGTTTGACCCCATGCTATGTTCAAGGGTTTACCAAATTCCTTACTCATGTGGGAAGTTTTATATTGGTTAGAATGGTTGTTCCTTTAAATCTTGCTTGAAGGAACATAAAACTGACACCAACCATATATGTTTATCAAAGTCAACCATTGTTGAACATTCTTTTAATTGAAAACACCTTGTTTACTTTGATCAAGCCAAAATCTTAACCCTGGCTCATTTTCACAACCCTGGCATAATCAGGGAAGCTCTTGAAATCGAGAAGCATCTAGATAATTTCAATAGAGAGGGTGGATTCAAATTAAGCCAATCTTGGAAGTGTGTTATCCATCACCTTTCTCGTTAATTTTGTTTCTTTCCCATTGATTTTTATTTATTTGTATTTATATTTATTTTTAGTCAGTTTAATTTCCTTAATCTAATCTTGTCTCATCCATTTTTTGTTTTCATTCGGTCCAAAGATAATTATTATCCCTTGTTGTTCCCCCCTCCCTTTTCCTCCTTTTTAGTTCTTTAATTATTTAAATAATTGATATTATTTATTATTTAAAAACTTATTTATTTTTTATTAATTTATTCAATTTATTGTTAATAATTATTTTAGCAAAATAATAAAAATCATTATTTAAATTCAATTCTTATCTTTATCCCTTTGACTCGGCCTTTTATCAGTTCATTTTTTATTATTTAATTTAAATTTTAATTTTATTAATATTTATCAAATTAGTTTTGTTTTGTTTTGGTTTTTTAAATTAAAAATCATTTTTAAAATTTTCTTTACCCCGCTTAACAACTTCCTTTGATTTATTATTATTTATTTTATTTTTGATTAAGTTTTACCTTTCTCCTTTGACTTGACCTTTAACGGTTTCATTATAATTTTATAAAAAAAAATTCCCCAACAGTCAATTTTTCTTTAACAACAAATTAATTTGCTATCTATTTAAGGCTTACCAGCTCTCACATGTTATCATTCAGTATTCTTTGGTCCTTGATGATGGGTGGACTGTCCATCCGAAACGTTGGGCATGATAATCACCCTTTACACAGTTCTATCTCTACTACGAATAAATTATTTTTCTTCTTTTTTCTTTTACATGAAATACATATTGATACAAGTACAATGAATATTATGAAGAGTGAATCTAGTCACATTTCCAATAGTAGTAATAATTGAAGAGAGTGGTATAACTACTTTTCAAGTTGCTTGTGAAATTAGAGCATTTGCATGTGTTGAATTTTGTAGTTATGGTCAATGTTAATAGTTTATATTTTAGCCCTTATAATGTGTAAAGAATTTGTAAGACATGTTCTTCATGTCAGATTTAAAAGAGACAATTTTGAAATTTAAAATTTGAATTTTTGGCTCCAAAATAGTCAAGTTTTCCCTCCCTCAAGTCAAGTCGGCACATCAAGGTAGACTCGTTGATCTCGAGCACCATTAGTTTCACCATGGAGGGTGACATAGGAGATGACAATGGTCTTCGTCATCCTGCCCAGTTTATCCTCACGGATGGTTAAAGGGCAAGTGACATGGTACCCTTGGAATTTCAAAAAGAAGTTCTTGAAGGACACAACTCACTTAACACCCTTGGCATCAGGAAAAATGGAATGAAAACAATGTTTCATACTTATGCAATGATAAGCACTAACACACATAATGTAAAAAAGAGGACTTGGGAAAATAAGTATAACTATAAGAGTTGAAATAAATAAGTAACCTTACCTTCATCATTGTTGGAAAACCTTAAATATATATTTATTTAAATAAGTCCTAAATATCCAAACTATTCTAATAACAAAGGGAAAATGGGACATAGAGATAAATTCGAAACATTAATCTAATGGCAATTTAATCTCATTAAGAAAAGAGGGTTGTGCATGAAATTAAAAGATAATAATTTAAAAGTTGAGAAATTAGATTTCATGAGAGAACCTCCATGTGGAAAGAGCATAACACGAAAAATCCAACTAAGATTTTAACTCAAGAAAAATTAGGGAGTAGTTAGGGGACAAAATCTAAGATTTACCTGTTGACTTAAGATTTTTTTTTTAATAAAAATAAGTAGAGGATTTTATTAAATATGTGTCTGGATGCAGCAAAAAAACCAAGAAATTCCTTACATTTGCACCATATTCATAAGATCTTCTACTGAGAAACTCACTAAGATTCTAGGAGACAAACCTCAGTATCTTCCATGATTTCTACAACTTAGAATTTCCTCGTGATTACAAGAATAAATTCTTACCAATTGCAAACATAATAATATGTAGAAACAATACATTGACTTATTTGGGAGACTTTTGCAACAAGGAGTCTACACGAAGTTAGGGTCCTAAGGCTAAATTGACATTTGCTTCACGTTCTCATTTTTCCTTATGGGATTTTCGGCCTCTTGTGAGAGGGAGTTCTGTTAAATTTTAGGAGAGGGATTTTCCAGCATTGCCTCTTGTACTTGACTTAGTGTGAGCTGCTTTCATTTCCATAGCTTGTTTGTAGAACGTTGGAGTAGACCTACTCATTTCCACAAGCTCAAAATTTGACATTGTTACACCTTTTGCCGCAAAGTGTGATTTTGCATCTGAAGAGACAACCATCAAAGGAGCTTTCTCTTCATTCTCCCCTGGCACTACTAAGTTTCCTTAATCATCCTATGGCGTTTCATCTAGAGGAGTAATTTCATCTTGTTCTGGATCTTGAATAGCCTCAAAAGAATTTTGATGAGGGAAGGTTGTGGAACTTCTTTCGGTAAATTTCTTTGGAGCTGCAACCTTATCTTGTTGATTCTTCCTTCGTTTTGGAACTGGTTGAAAAATTCCCTCATTAGATATGGGGGTACGGGTTTGCCCTTCTTTATACATAGGGGCTTGGGCCTACTCATCCTTTTTCTGTTGAGGGAATTTTTTTGGCAAAGTTCCCATGAGAATGATAGATGATGCATTTTAAGGGAATCTATTCATAGTCCAATTCCTAAATATGGATCCATCCCCCTAAATTCATTTTTAGGTCCTTTGGTAAACCTTCAAAGAGATTTACTTCAAAACAAATGTGAGCACAAGAAAATTAGCCTCCTTTTGGTTTTTCTTTGTCCAGACAATGACCCAGCTTATTTCCAATCTCTTTTAGTGCATCAGGTCCCCAGAGATGGAGAGGGAGGTTAGGTAGTCGAATCCAAACCGACACAGAAGTAATTTCAGAATTTGGATTGAAAGCCAAAGTCCATAGGGAGATAAAAAGAGGCCTCTTGTCCCCATAAAATACGACCCTAATTTGAAAATCAAATCTCGTTCTAGTTTATTAACAAATAGAAAAACATAGAAACCCTTGCCTACTTCAAAGAAAGTTTCCTGACCTTGAAGCTTGGGGATCTATTCTTTCGTGATCCAGGATTCAATAGCTTTTTGATTCATCCATAAGCCCATAAAATCGCCAACTAATGTCTTCTTCTTCTTCTTTTTTCCTGTGAGGGTTAAGGCTCTCTCGCATGGATCTAGAATAGAGAGTTCCACATATGGTATCTCAGCTAATTTATTCACAATTTTTTTGGGGGGAAAGAAGGCCCTCGTGGTTTTTATGTATGCAACAAGGCTCTGAATGCAACCACCTTCTCCATAATGAATAGAGAAAAATTGATCTGCAAGATCAGAACTGAGATGCCTCCTACAGTACGTCTGTCAAATGAAAGCTCGAACCTTACAGGAGCTGCAACTACAACTACGAGGGTCTCTTTCAGCAAAAACTAATCTTCAACGACCAAATCACGAAATGGAGTCCAAGATTGGAGCGCTACAATCTTATACATTTCGAATTTGAGCTATTTGATGTTGCGGCTAGGGAAACCCGAGTCGCCAAGAGAAAGGAGCCACACAACTCATTTTTACATGTTGGCTTAAGTTAATAAACACAAAATAGAGAGTATAAATTTGGATCAACGGAAAACTAGGAGAAGAAATAGGAAAACATGTGTGGGTGGGGGAAAATAACATTCTTAATAAGAAATTATAAAATAATATTTGGTGAGCTTGGGTGAGAGGCTGACACGTGGATAAATTAATAGTCAAAATATTGGATTAATTAAAGCAATTATTTTGCATGAAGTGAAAATTGTCATCACTAAAACCTTTTATAAAAGAAGAAGCAAGTTATGAGAAAGGGATTCTCTATGACCCTACTGTGGAGGCTCTATGAGAGGAAAACCCTTGATTTGGAGGGATCTCCTCCACTTACTAGTTTTTTTCTTCTTCCGTGCAACCCCATTACAATTCGGGGATCTGCGGGGAAGAAGAGTACCCAAGGAAAGGTAGGGAGGTCAACTAGCGAGTTGGAAATGTTTAGCAGGACTGGAAAATTTCTACATGTGCATAAGTACTAAATCAAGAGAGTGCAAGGAATCAACATATTTGAGTTCCAAGTTTCATCCCCTTGGTACATGGTATCAAATGTATTTATAAAAGTTTATATATGTATTATTATTGGTTGTAATAGCTGTTGATTTATAGAATTTAAAGGGATGTTTCATAGTACAAAATCATTGGTTAATGGTTTGTGTACCTTAATTTATTTATATGTGGGTGTCCTTATCTTGGTTGTCATTATTCAATAGATGAATTAACTTAAAGAAATTTTTATTAATGCTTATTATTATTGTAACTCTATGACTTTGGTATGCATAAATTATTTTGCTAATAAGGATTTTTTTGTATGGTACCATGAGTATGAATAATATATTTTTATTTTGTTAAAAAAAGTACTTAGGAGGGTTCCTACAGAGAGAATTGAAGCAAACATGATTTCTTATGCTTACTTATTTTCAAATGAAATATTTTAGCCAAATTGAGGGCAATGTAACTATGACTTGATTCTAGATCAGTTAAAATTGCAATAGGTTGATTGGTAATCATACCTTTAACGCTAATCATGTTTGACTAATGATATTCCTATAAATTTCCTAAGGATGCATATATTCTTTGGATGTTCTTGCCAAAATCTTCCATTATAGTTACCTCTTGTATGTTGTGCACATTCCTTATTTTTATTTTTATTTATAGAGTAAACTCTATACATTTGGTCTCCTCCAAATCTCTAACATTTTATTGGCCTCCTTTGCATTTTCCAAGGATTCTTCCATCTTATATCCACTCTTAGATATCTTGGTTTGCTCGTACGTATGAGGATTATTCTTGAAGAAAGGAGGTTAAAATCCCTTATTTCCTTTGATCTTGTTTTTTTTCTTACCTCTCCAAGACTTTTGAAACTTTGTTATGCCTTTGGTGAAGTCATACACATAATTTTCCTTCCTATTATCTCTTTGGGAGTCTTAGGTTGATCAAAATAAAATTTATGTTTGTATAATGTTGGCAACTACTTAGGAATCTATGCATCTTTTCTTTCTCTTCTGTAATATAGCTAGCATACCTTAGCAACTCTAGAAACTTCTTCCCATATTCTTCCATAGTCATATTTCCCAACTTGAGTTTAAAAAATTCTACCATCTTCTCGTCATAGTAATGCTCAAAAATATGTTTCTATTGGAAATAATTCTTGTATTATTTCCAATAAATCATCCTCCCATTGATATGTTGAACTTGCTTTAACTAGTCCCACCAAATATAATATTTCTATTGTTTGTTCTATATGGAAATCATGGCTTTAAGATTGATGTATAGTACAATTGGAATAACTTTCTTATCATTAGCAACCAAGCTTAAACATCCTCTCCCATCTTGTTTTCAACATCAAAGGTTGGTGCCTTGACCTTCCTAATCTCTCCTTGCAACTAATGTTTCCCATACCTTCTCTTTTGGTGATTGAATGGAGACACTTTTAGGCTTATTCATTACTTTGGATGCATATGTTTGTGCTAGTGAGTAATGATGCCTTTGAGTTATAGTAACACTTCTTAAGTGTTAGGATCTTCCATGGTTTTCTCTTCTTGAATGGATTCTACCTTCTTCCTCATATATTGAGCTATATACATTCTTCATTTGTTTTTCAAAATGATTCAAGCTCTATAGTAGTTGAATGTTCAAATACATTTTCTCCTCTTGATATTTCAACATCCTCCCATTATTATCTTGACATCTTTACATCTCCATCTATAGTTGCTTATAGTTTATATCAACTCTAATGAATATATTATCTTTATGTGCTCATTGGAATTTATCTCTTCTATGGAGATATTAAAGCCTATAACTTATTTGTGGATATTAGGTATTTGTCCACTTTCCATGTCTCATCTTCAATAATATTCTACAATTTTATTCTTTACATGTCCTTGTTGTAGCTTTAACTCTACAAGTGTGCATACCAATACAATTGCTAAATACATCTCAATTCTAGGTTGTAACATTTTCTTTTAATTGTTGGTAATTATGCACTTCATCAATTTTATCAATTCAAGTATGTTTACCTATTTCTTCCCAAGTTTTAAATAGTTGTAAATCCTCTAAATTTAACCTTTCAATGACTACACCCATCCATAATTTGGGCTTATAAGATGGAATTTGTGGCTCCACACAATACTTTCTCCTTATGGACATTTTTTCAAACACATATATTATAAACTACATTTTCCTAAATTTCCATAAATCCAACTCTAAAATTTAAGAATTTCTTCATTCATCCCACCATAAGCTAGCCCATTTCTCTAGGGTCCTTCCAATATATCTATTGAAAAAATCAATTCAACATTTGCAAGCCTTATTCACTATTTCCCTCCATTACTCTCATGGTGAAATTTTGTCTAACGCTTGCCATGAAAACTATGGCTACTTCATATACACTTGACTTCTAGTTTATACAACCACAATATTGTAAGTATTAGGTCTAATACCATTATGCAACACAGTGAATACCCTCTATGCACTTTGAGAATATGGGGTATTATTTAAGACCACCCAAATTCGTGCACTGTTTTTTCCTTGTTAACATATATCATTGTTTTATTATTAATAACTATGATATACAGGCATAAAAAAATTTCTCCCCTCTGTTGCTGTGCGAATCCCATGACCTAGCTTGGGCTCATGCTGCTCACAATCGCCTTCCAGTGGCCTTCTGCCACACCAATGGAGAAAATGGACTCTTCAGAAGATGGAGATCCACCATCAGATCATCAACAGGAACATGAAGAATCTACAAACGTGTTTGCGTCCCTCATCTCTGCAATGGGACCTCAAAAAACAGGCCATAAGTAACCAAGTTTCTTAAGGGACTGGATGATATCCCTGAAATCTCCCTTCCTCCGACTCTCCCTCGATGAGCAGCATTGTCCCGTGTAGAACGTGGCTTGGTTGGCCAATTCACACGTTTATGGCCATCGCCCAAGTCTGTTAAAAAATGGGTAGAAAGAAACTGGACATCGTCAATCAATGGGAAAATCTCCATAAGGTTTTGTGGAAGAGGGTATCATACCTTCCATTTCAAAACAAAGTAAGATCATGATTTAATCTTCAGGAACTGCCCATACTTCATGGACATGAGAGGTCTATATCTAAATCGATGGACTCCTTATTTTGATCCTGAAATGGATGTCCCCAGCGTTATGCCAATATGGGTCAAATTGCCACATCTTCCTCTTCACTGCTGGGGAGATGAATCAGTAAAATATATTGGGAATGCAGTGGGGAAATACATAGATAGATGTGAACCAAAGGAGAACATGCATGCATGTGTCAGGATCTGCGTAGAAGTGGACTTAGTGAAAGGCCTCCCGAAAGCAATAAAGATCAAAGTCGACCAATGGATGCATATACAACAGTTGGACTACGAACAAATCCCCTTCAAGTGCAAGGTATTTCATTAATACGATCATTTTGCAAATATATGTTAAAAAAAAAAGAAAATGAAAATGCAGAAGAACCGGAAAATAAATGGGAACAAGTCAAATGGAAGAAATCATCCAATAAATGGCCCCTTCCTTCCTCATCACAGCCTCAAGCACCCACTGAACCCTCCTCGCCCTCACCCAACGCTGAAATCCCCTCATATCTTATAAACCCCAATCCCTTTGGTCCCTTGAAAGAGCCCTCAACTCCCCCTTCTCCTCGATCCCCTCCACACCCACCCAGCTCCCCTATCATGCGATCAATCCCTCTAAACCTCCGCTCTCCCCCTCCCCCATTAGTGGATCGAATATTAACCAAAAATCAGTCCAAGGAGTCCCTTTGAACCTTTGAACATAAAAAAAAGCAGGAAGGAAATATAACAAGGAATTGAGAGATGAAGCAACAACTAAGGAAATGGCACTAAGCACGCAACAATCAATGTATTCCTTCTTTGGGAAAAGTTCTGGGAATAATGACAAAAACCAAAATCAAAATAGAGGGAAGGGTCCCTCATCCCATCAAACAAATAAGTAATGATCATGGTCTCTTGAAATTGTCGTGGATTAGGAACACCCTTCAAAGTGAATGCAGAAAGAGATATATTAGCAAAAGAAACCCCATATATATTCATGATCCAGGAGACCAAAACAAGCAGCCAAGAATAAAAAAAAATTAAAAATAAAATAAATAAATAAATAAAATTAGAAAAATTTAAAAATTATGAAGGAACAACAGTACAAGCTATAGGGGCCTCAGGAGGAATTTGTACACTATGGAAGAAAGAAAAATGGGAAATGATGCAACCAAAAAAGGAGCAACATTGGATCATAACGGACCTTCAGGAAATAAACACCAAGGAACAATACAACTTCGTCAACATTTATGCCCCAAATCACTACAGGGAAAAAGACCAATGCTGGAGCACAGTACAGGAAACTCTAAATGAAGCTCAAAATAGAAAAGTGATCATGGGAGGGGACCTTAACTTGGTTCAAAATATTGAGGAGAAATTTGGAGGCTCCTACCATGCAAATCCATCTAGGGAGGCTCTGGAAACAATCATGGGACAAAACAAGTTAATTAACATCCCACCAAGCAATGGGAAGTACACATGGAATAATAAAAGGGTGGGAAAAAGAAATATAAAATAGAGGTTGGACTATATATTGGTTCAAGAAAACATCATCTCGAGCTTCAATTCAGCAAGATAAAAAATTCTTCACACTACGACATCAGACCACAAGTTGGTGGCAATCATTTTAGGCAAAATGGATTACCAAGGGCCCTTACCTTTCAAGTACAGCCCAATATGGGACAATAATGAAGATTTTAGAAATCTAATTTCAGATGTATGGGCACAGAAGGTCATAGGTTCGCCTCATTTGTGTGGGAAACAAAATTAAAAAAATTGAGAACAGAAGTGAAAACTTGGGCAAGGGAAAATGAAATGCAAAATAAAAAATGTAAAGCAGAGCTAAATAAAAAAATGGACAACATGCAAGAGGAAAAAGAAAATAAAGAGAAGGATAAACAAGACTATCTACAAGAAAATGAACTTTTCTGGGAATTTTATAGAGAAAATAGAAAAGAAGAAGAAGAGATGAGATTGAAGTCAAGAAGTCTTTGGCTGAATGCAGGGGACAAAAGCACAACTTTTTTTCACAACTCCATGCAAATAAGAAGAGCAAGAAACCAGATTGAAAAAATCGAAGTGGATGGGCAAGAAATTAATGGAGCAGAGGCGTTGAAAAAAGCATCACATAATCACTTTGAAAACCTCCTGACAACGAATGAAGAAACAACAGACTATGAGAATTTTCTACAACACACTCAAAAAAAGATAAGAGAAGGACAAAATGTAGAAATAATGAAAGAAATCTCATAAGAAGAAGTAATGGCAGAAATATGGAGTCTCCACCCAGATAAGGCACCAGACCTAGATGGATTCACAATAGCCTTCTGTAGGTAGCATTGGAAAACCATAAAAAAAGACTTCTTAAGAATGGTAAGGAATGTATTCAAAAATAAAATAAAATTTGGGAGGCAACACAAAATCTTCTTATTTGGCATTAATTCCAAAGGAATCCAATCCCTCCACCTTCAGCATATTCAGACCAATCTCCCTATGCAACTCCTCCTACAAGATAGTAACAAAGATCATAGCAAACAAAATCAAGAAAGTGCTCCCAGAAATAATATTGGAAAATCAGGGAGGCTTTTTTCCAAGCAGGCAGAATATCAATAATCTTATTGTTGTCAAGGAATCCATTCACTCAAGCATACAGAGAAAAGAAAAAGGAATTATCATAAAACTAGATATGGATAATGCTTTTGACAAGGTTAGCCTACCATATCTAATGGTTGTTCTACAAAAAATTGGGTTCTCAAAAGAAATTATAGAGGTTATCCAGGCATGCATCACGGACCTGTGGATAGCACCACTTATAAACGGAAGACCAAGTGACTTCTTCCAAAGCACAAGAGGTTTGAGACAAGGGTGCCCTCTATCTCCTTTCCTCTATATCATAATGGCAGATACTCTAAGCAAATCTCTAGAAAAACAAAGGAGAGAAAGAACCATTACTGGACTGCAAGTCACAAAAGGAGTCAAAAGCATTAGCCACTCTCTGTTTGCGGATGACACACTCTTGTTGGGAGGGGCCTCAAGCATAATTGGTTACGGATAATTTTTTGCAGGTCTCTGGTGGTCTCTTAAACAACACAAAATGCGGAATATATGGCTGTAATACCTCTCCCAAAATCATGCAACGGATCTCACAGATTCTTGAGATCCCTATTTAAGAAAGGTGGACTCACTTATTTTATCTAGGAATACCCATATCAAAAGAGAATTTGAAAGCAGAACTATGGATAAAAAAAAATGAAAAAATGAAAGATAAAATCCAAACATGGGGTATGATGTGGCTGAACATGGCAGGCAGGGTAATTCTAATTAAATCCTTACTCACGGTGCTTCCAATATATCAGTATGCTACAATTCAAACACTGAAAAATGCACATAAGCAAATGGAATTAATAGTAAGAGGCTTCCTCTAGCACGGAGGGAAACAAGAGAACAAAAAGTTTAGTTTGGTAAAATGGGAGCAAGTAACATTACCGTATGAAAAATCCATAAGACTGCCTGGCCTAATGAATGATACATTAGGAATGAAAATCATATGGAGAATGATAACAGGTAAGGAGAGCTGGTGGAAAAAAACTCTAGCCACAAAATATATGAACCACTCGAGAACAAATTTATTGACTAAAAATATTCCAGGGCAATGGGAAAACAGTCTTAATATGGGAGGACAGAATTATGGGGAAGGAGCCCCTAAACCTCCACTTGGGCCATGAAGACATTCAAAAATGGATGAATGACAGAGGCCTGAAAACTCTACACTCAATATCCAAATGGGAAAATCAAAATTGGCAAGAATGGCACATCACAAGAATTCCCCCAAATCTGAAAGGTCAATGGGATAGCCTTAGGCAACACCTGAAAGGAGCAACACCAACAAGCATTGAGGAAGAAGACACTTTTGCATGGGATCCAAGCGGAGAATGCTACACAGTTAAGACAGGCTACACATCTCTTCAAGAACAACAGAACCAACAAGAGTGGGCACCATGGAAGTCAGTATGAAAGATTGAAAGTCCCCCTAAAATCAAAATATTCATATGGACCTTGTTAAAAGGGAAAATTCTCACCACTGAAAACCTAAAAGAAAAAGGCTTTTATGGTGCATTCAGGTGTCCAATGTGCTTGAAGGAAGAATATATTATTCAACATCTCTTTCTGGACTGCATAATAACAAAAGAATGCTGGAAACAACTATCAAGCCCCCTGGAAATCAACCTAAATTTTGCCAAAACTTTTTTGGATTTCTTTCGAGATTGGAAAAAGACATACCCCTACTCAACAAACAAAAAGGCAATGATAAATAGGTTCTGGGAATGTCTCCCAGTAGTTCTTTGCTGGAAAATTTGTCTCTCAAGGTACAAGATCATTTTCAAAGATCAAGCACCAAGAATAGGGAGAATATTATCAAAACATGGGGTCTAACATCTAATTCCTAAATATGAAAGGCACTACAACAATTGACTACAATCTTCTACAACAAGAAGAAAGAGACTAGATCAGTAAAGCAAAAAAAAAAAAATGGTCTCATGAACGCTCCTACATCCCAGAACCGGAAAATCTGACTAAATGAAGAAGAATTCACAACCTGGAAACAAAAACAAAAAATATATTGCTTTTTCTTTGATGGGGCATCTAAAAACAACTCGGGGAAAGTAGGTGTTGGAGGTATTATAATTGATCCATGGGGGAAAGCGATGGTCTCCTATGAATGTGGATTGGGAGAAACTACAAACAATAAAGCAGAAGCCTACAACTTGCTACTGGGCTCAAGGATACTTAAAAAGAGAGCCATCAAAGACCCAATAATACTGGGAGACTCAATGATCATCATAGAGGCAATGGCAAGCAATCAAAATCCTACAAATTCAACCATGAATAGGACATATAAACAAATAAGAAACAACCTGGACAATGCAGGAAAGGTCACATTTAAGCATATTTTAAGAGAGCATAACAAAACGACAGATCATTATGCTAATAAGGTAACTGATAGAAGTGAGACAGATATCAGGGAAATGAGGAGTTTTATCACAATTCAATTCCTTAGCTCCAAATTAGTTATCATGATAAAAAAACACACTCCCCAAAAAAAGCTAGAAGATCAACAAAAAGAACAGTCAAAGGACAACAACAAATTAATGCAAAGATATTTCAACAGCTCAATCCATAAGAAATTCCCGTGAATCACAACAAAAAATCATGAGAGTATCCAAGTTTGATATCACTTTGAAGACCAAGGCGGATAAGCTTCTCGTGCATTGAAACAATGATGTGAATTGTCATCTCCACGACAGTCATCGCTATAGACTCCCCTCTTTAAATCGTGAACATTCCCCTTCTCCCCTTCATTGTAGCCTTGCCAAAAATAATTCTGAAATCATTATGTTTCATTCCTCTCATCGACCTCAAGAAATCTTCTCCTCGCACTCTCTTCATCTGATCAATATTCTGAATCCCTCAACCATCAATTCTTATCCATCTAGTCATCGCTATGAGCCTCCCTCCATAAGTGCAAACGCTGGATACACTTCTCTATGCGCAAAGGAGCACAAGAAGTGTCCATATATCAGTTATCTCCATTTCCCTCCCTTATAAAAGCACAAGCTCTCCTCTCCATCTCCCGATGGTAATAACGTTAAGAAGATCACTGTAACCTTTGCTTCCAATTTGCCCCATCGCCTCACTGGATCCTCAACACATAAAAAATAGAGATCCTCAGTCATCAACCCTCTCTCAGTGATCCACTTCGAACACTTTGTTTCTCTGAGTGAGAAAGATATAAAGAAAAATATTCCTTTCAATCCTGAAGTCTTCGGAATAGCCCATTTCAAAGCCAGTAGTGCTTCCAACAACAGTAAGGAAGTTTTACAACGCTCTTAAACAGTACAAAGGGAGGGAAAAAATAAAGTAGACAACAAAAAGCAGAGGAAGATACACCACAACAAGGGAAGTGAAAAAAGACTAAAGAACAACATTCACGGAAACACAGGAAGCACTTCAAAATCACAAAGAAACAAGCTATAAAGATGGAATTTAATCTAGTAGAGAAAGCTGTTAGGAATGATGGTTGTGCCACCTATAAGGCCAACAAATTCATGATTAGCAGGTTCCAAGAATCAATTCAAGATCTCAGATTAGAGAAAAAAATGGAATTTAGCTGCCAAAAGAAGAACTTTGAAAGCCAAAAAGTTAAAATAATCGCATTAAAAAATAAGTGTGTGCATTTGGAAGAACCTGTGGCTTTCACCAAAAACTCCACTCTGAGTCAGGAGGGAGAAAATTCAGTTTGTCAAGGAAAAAATCAAAAACCCCATCAGGAGCACTCAGTGAACCAATATTAAGAATTTTCAAGTACTCAAGTAATATGTTTTGTAAATTTATTTTGTTATTAGGCCAATATGTAAGGCAATATGCAATAATAGTTATAGGTACCAACATAATTTTGGGACTCAAGCACTGTATCAAGGGCTGCGTTCCCATTTTCCTTCTAAAGCTTGACTCCAATCTCTCATGAATGTAACAAGAGCATGCTCCTTTTTTTCCCTTTTTTTGGAAATACAAACAATATCCGATCTTGTAAAAAAAAAAAACTATGATATACAAGCATAATAATATAAAGTTATGCAACATAGTGAAATCATTCAATTATCCAAGAGACCATAATTTACAAATGTAAGCTAATAGAGGCAATCATATTTGAACAAACCATAATTTAATTCAAACCATGACATAAACCATAATAACTCACCATTAAGTCAATACAATGCACATGTACATCCATGAACACTTATATGTCCCATAATTTCCACCAACTGGATATAGAAGAAGGATGTTTCACCCAACCATAGTCTCCTTGTTGTAGGGGTTCTCTTTGTAGTGGAGCCTACCCTAGAGCTAAGGCAATGAATCCATAAGGACTAACTCTTACTATGAGAGGCTCTAATTCTCCTCACAACCCAAGTCCTAGTCTCACTACCAATAGTTACACCCACATTTATCCCAATCTACAACCTTCTTCCTCTTCAACCTACACAAACCCAAGGAATGGGATCCCTTGCTTTACTCAATGGTACCTTGGGCTATCCCACTTCTCTTCATGCTTCCAGCATAAGGTGGCTAGGAAATCTCACTAGTAAGATTTAATGGATTATCGACAATGGAAAATTTCTCAATGAGAGTGATTATCATCCATATAACCATAATTCTCACATAATTTGTGATTGTAGCTTTCCATAATTTGATTACAATATGCTCACAGTAGATTTCTTAAGGATAAATCAACAATTTTCCCCAACCTAATGATAGTTCATAGGGTAATTTGAACTCTTGATAGTTCAACCTATTTGTTAATTCAAATGAAAATCAAAACAACATTTGAAGAACCCTCACAATGTTTAACCAAATGATTGTTTTCTTGCCTGAAAAAAGGTATAGCTTAGGTTGCATGGCATGAAGGAAACATGTATAATTACAAGATTTATGTACCTCCTTCATTCACTAACCTCCCCCCAAGGTTTAGTAAAAGAAAAAATATTTAATTGATAATTAAGGTACATAATTAAGGTTGTCAACACTTTGGGTTAAGTAACTTACTAAGGTCCTTTCCCCTTATCCTACTCAAGCTTACTTGTCTCTCCCCTATTGTGGAGTCATAATCTCCCATTCTCTTTTCCTTCTATTCTATTGTTGATGATGCATTATTTTTATTATCATTCAATGTAAAATATTACATATTACATGGTTCAATTTTTGGACATTCATCATATACTTACACAATATTGATATGTCAATCAAAATAGGGTATTACATTGAAACTAGTCAATAAATTCAAGAGACCTGATATTCAATTTGAAAATATATGCATTCATATGATGTAATGAATCCAAGAGATTCATGGCCAAATACCTCTTATCTCTAATTTCAGATATTTTACATCCATATCTCTCAAGTTGAAATGGAGCTTGAAAGAGGCAGCTCCAAGAGGAGTGTTGTTGTCTGCTAGAGTGTGAATATCGCTCAGTATAGTAGTACCCAATATCTCATACCTCTCATTGTAGGATGCCAAAAGAAATGTGAACTTTAGAACCATGAAGAATTGGTGCATACATGGGTACTAACCTCCTCCATCACAATATAGAGAAGTTTGGGCTCTTTTAATGAATCTTGATCTCCTCCTTGTGTCTCAACAACTTGTCTACATATTTTTCTAAATATCTGTAGTCCATGTAAAAGAGAACCAACACATCCATTTTTGCACTTTGATTGAAAAAGAATCTTCTAACAATTGAAAGATCACTTACCAAAACTAGGATTGTTTAATTTGAGATGGGAATTTATTTAAACTACGTAAATAAAATTGCATTGTCATATCGTTCAATAATATGACATTGTATTAATACTCTTTTTGTTAGGGCCCTTAGAATACCTTATGCCAATCACATGGATGAAGAAAAGAAACACCGACTACATTATTTAAGAATATAGGATACAAGAACAAGGACATTATGAAGGCTATGAGAAGAGTTGAAGGAAAGCTTAGCTCCCAAGACCCTCAAGCACACAATGGTAAGGTCTACGTCCCTTACATCTAGGGATTAATAGACAAGATTGCAAGGATTTTGGGTAACAAAGATATAACCACTTAGTTCACAACAGTAGGAACAATCGAGCAAAGAATGAAATATGTGAAATGCAATATTGACCATCATCAGCTTAAAGGAGTTTATAAAATTAATTGCTCATGTGGTAAAAGTTATATTGGAGAAAGAGGAAGCTCCTTTCAAAGAAGACTGAAAGAACATGGAGCTAACATTAAAAATGAACGGTGTTTCACTTTAGCCCTTGTTCAACACTCTTCAAAAATAAGCATCATATCTGCCTAGAGAATGTTATGATCATTGCTATGGAAGACCACTATCAAAAGAGGAAAATCAGGGAAGCCCTTGAGATAATGAAACATCCATATAATCTCAATAGGGATGGTGCTGTCAAGATTAGTAGCAATTGGTTTCCTCTAATTCGATAGATTAGTTCTACTAGTTCTACTTCTTCTCAAATATAACCCTCTCATGTATGACTCACTCCCCTTAACTTAAAAACATATAATATTAATTACATTATATTGATTTCAATATACATTAATCATAATAATAATATGTAATATTAATTACATTATCTAATATAATTTTATAATATAATATGATTTTAATTAACATGCATTATAATTTTAATTAATATACATTTATTGTTATAATACTATATCATTTAGTATAATGCATTACTATTATATATATAGTAATATTTATAGGTTTGTTTAAGACTATATACGTTGAGATTTTTATTCTAAATATTGAGACTATAGTATTAATAATATTTTTAAGGAATTCTTTAATTTAAATTAATTAATTTTTATTTTAGAGGTTTTAGTTGATTATTTTTTCTTAATTCCTCTGTTTTGGCTCATCTTTCTTCAACCATTGTCTTAAAGATGGATCTTCTTAGGGATTCAAAATATCGACGACTGTCGAATAACACTGTGGAAAATCCAAATTTTTTATTTACAGAAACAAACCACGGAAGTCTAAAATCTACCCATATGACATTAAGCCTTAGTTTGCATTATCCCAAATATTCCTCAACCTACCCCCGCCCCCCTAACAAGTCTAAATAGATTCACAAATATTAATTTCATTCTGCTTACTACAACTTAGACCATTAAAAACAACTCTACCCAATTGTCACAAGTTCAAACCCATAGTACGGTAGGGTATGCACACCTTCATAGACTTTATCAGTCAAATCAATATGCACAAGGGGTCTCTTATCTCACAAACAAAAGGGTTTCATAAACCAATTTGGTGCATAGCTTAGTTGTGATGTTAAAATTAGATCATCATCAATATTAGTAATAGTAATATAAAAATCAAATTTATGTTTGCCCACCTTATACTAACTGCTCATATTCCATGGTACTTTATATGTCATAATTGAAATACGAAAAGGCAAATATCTTATCTGAGAACTAGGTGTTTGACTTTCTACTCTACACACCTAACCATGAACTATAAATAAAAAATAAAAAATATTATCAAGTAGTAAACATATCAATATGTTCAACATGTTAACAATAAAAACCCTAAACATTTTTTACCAAATGTTCTTATAATTTATAATGGTCATTTTACTACATCCAACGATAAAAACCCCAAACATTTTTTACCAAATGTCCTTATAATTTAGAATGGCCATTTTACTACATCCACTCATAACGAAAGAAAATAATGATAACATGAAAACATACCATCACGTACTCATAGTGAAGAAGCATGTAATGGAGTAAAATATTTCCATCTTTGCTATCTTCAAAATGGATGAACATTGTTGCCTTGGGAACAAAATTCTAAAGACATATCAATTTTCATCTACTAACTCAAGAAAATAATGATAACATGAAAACATACCATCACGTACTCATAGTGAAGAAGCATGTAATGCAGTAAAATATTTCCTATCTTTACTATCTTCAAAATGGATGAACATTGTTGCCTTAGGAACAAACCTCTAAAGACATATCAATTTTCATGTACTAACTCCCACTTCTTGTAAGCAACAAGATATCAATTTTCATCTACTAACTCCCACTTCTTGTAAGCACAAAGGAAAGACACGCAAATAACAAAGTTGATCAAATTTAAATTCCATCTTTTTACGTCATTTCTCAGCCATATGTGTGTCTCAAACCGTTTGGAATTCTAAAATTTGGACTAACAATAATATAGTGTAAGAATTTGCAAGTCTGCAAACATATAACCTAATCTAATCTCATGTAATGCCTTATTTGCTAAAGGAGGGAGAAATACTAAGTAGCATACCATTGAATTCAACATCAATTATAGTATCTTTAAAAACCACGAACGAGATGTTCACTAACTGGAGACTTTCATCAATGACCTACATTAAACACCTTTCAAATGATTTCTTCAATGTCAACTATGAAAAACAGAAGTTGTTTCATCTTAATAATAATCCATTCAATAATAACCCATCTTGAAGGATCCTTACCTTCGAAGGTAATGCATTTTCCAAAGCTTTAAGAACCTCACGTGCCTTTGTATCTCTAACCTTCTCTTCACAATATTATTGTGCTCAATATACACAACACCTCATTTATTAGCTTTAACACTATAAAGAATTCCAATGTGAGTATAAAATGCAAGAAAATGGCTAGTGCTCACCTTGGCTTTGGCATAGAATTCTTAATGCTTTTGTAGAAAAATAATGGTCAGTCACATGTGCTAGGGGCTCATGCCCAATATTTAGATACATAACAAATGAGTCAATAATATCTCCTCTTAGGCTAGAACCAATCTTTTTCATCATTTTTCTCTTTACATAACTTTTTTTTTGAAGTTATTAATTGAAGAATTACTACTAAGCTTATTTTTGTCTATTCAACCATTTAAATAAATTTTCCTATCCATGTTTAATCATTCAAATTAACCATTTTCCATTGTATGAGCTAACATTTTATTAATGGGTCTCTTCTGTCAAATAAAAAAGACATAGCTAAAGCAACAAAGCAAAATGAAGAAAAAATTTTCTATAGGTGAAGCAATAACCAAACCAATATTGAAAAATTTATTGAATCCAATGCCTCACAGATTGATTTCGTAGCTCTAACACCCAGATTCAAAGTACCAAATTCACATGTAAAATTTCCTATTGCATTTGGATAGTAGCAAATAAATATGTATCCAATTAGATTGAATGTAAATTGCATAAACTCAAAAAGTTGTGATATTTGGCAAAATGAGAATGAAGTGATTGTTGTATATCCAATGAAAATTTATTATTACCCTTCTAAGTTCAAAGAGAAGATCAATCTTATCCATCTTGGGCTAGTTTTCTAAAATTAAAACTACTCGTACCTCTATCCAATTCATATACTTTGATAGGGCTTATAGTCCATTATTTGGGGTTGTTGTGAGCTTGTGGAGGTGCTTATGTTCATCTTGGGAAATGCACACTAAGGATTTATTGCCCATAAGCTTAATGTGGACTTATTCCACCTAGGTATAAAGTGGGCACCATCCATCAAAATTTTCCTAAAGGCTTGAATAATTGTTGCTAAAAGTGTTGGCTTTCCAAACATGAATGCCTTGAACACACCAGCTTAGTTGATTTTCAGAAAGAAAGAAAAAAAAACAATTTCATTGATGGGATTCATAACCATTTAAAAGAAAACTGTGCGTATTATGTGCCTAAATGTGAAAAATAAAAATAATCAAAATTTAAGTATAATCTTTTATTAGTCTGATTACAAAATAAGAATAATTACACATTGAACATTATAATCAACCTCATATAATCATGTAGGAAACTTAATTTAAATTCCCAATTTGCACAACCCATGTGCACAGCCATATGACCAAATACTCCTAGCTATAGCAAGAAAATCTAGTCAAAACACACATATATGTTTATTTGTGTGCACAAACATTTTCAATCTTCTAATCAACTTAGCTTCCATACAACATGAATTTTCAAAATTTCCATGGAAGTTTGCAAATAAACAATGGTGTTGCGTACATGGAAATAAAGCATGAAACAAAGACAATTGGATTGCTTGAAATAAAATCTCTAGAAAAGTTTATTCATAGTCGTGAATACCAAACCCACCATCTTCATAAGTGCATAAGATCTAATCTCTATTGTTGTAGTCACATATATATCTCAATCACACATTTTGATCAAATGTTTCAGAGGAGAATGAAGAATGCATTGGCTTTTGAAACTATACGATCTCTCCATGTTTTTGAGAAAGGGGTTGTAGGAGTTGTAAGCGGCATATAACCCACACCCACAACCTCTCGTGTGTATCTTGGCTACTCAAACCCTCCTTGCCACATATAAGATTATCAAACACCTCCTCTATGGAAATATTCTCCCACATTCATAAACCTAGCAAAATTAGTCTCAAATATCCATAAGTATGTAATATACCCAATCCCTTCTATACCTTACTAAGGGTTCAAGGCACTGAATTGTTTATGTTACCAATACAATCATTAACTCTAATATCACACTATACCATCATTGCACCACAATTATCACTTGTATTACTCATCTCGAACCTCTTTTTCAAGGCCACCTTCACATTTTACTCATCGAGGTCTTTCCATCAATTAAATTTTATCAAAATCGAAGTCAAGGTCACCAAGTTATGACCCTTTGAAGATTTCATACTTGATTTCATGTTAGAATAATTGTACATGTGACACATGGTATATGACGTGGTAACCCAAATCCACGTGTCACTTGATGGTAGTGTGAAGTTGACAATAAGAACACCTAACCTTTCCATGTCATCAATTATGCTTTAATTAAATCATTTTACATTTAACTATACAATTGAGTCTTAAATCAAACTTTAATTCAGTGCTTAATATAATGATATTAATATTTCAAATAATATAAATACATATATGTGCCATGATAATATATGCACCAATCTGGTAGAGCAGGAAGGGTTATCTTTCACCCCAACAAAGAAAGGGAGGTTCAATTTGTTTGGGATTAGGGATATCAACAAATAACGAGGTTGAATATTTAGCATTATGGTAGGGATTGGAATTGACTTACTCAAAGAGACTTAGTAAATTAATGGTCTTAGGTGACTAAAAAATTGTGATCCAATAGTTAATCAAAAGAAAAGATGAACATATTCTATCTCCTATTCTACACATAATCAAATTTATAGTGGATAAAATTTGATATGATTAAATTTTTTCATGTCAAAAGAAACCTCAATTTAGTAGTTGATTCTTTAGCTAACCCACGAGGGCTCATTTAGGGAGCAATACTATACCACGTGGGTTCATATTGGGGGATATTTATTGAGGAGAAACTGACATAATATATTGGGGGATATATAGGGGGTAGAGGGTTTTTATATTGGTAGATATAAAAAATGGAGCCCAAAGTTAATTGAAAAATATAAAGGGGTGTAAAAAATGTTAATGAAAAAATGAATACCTACATTATCTAGTGAAAGTAGGAGTTTTTAAATTGGGAAGGTATATAGAATTTGTATTGGTAAGGGGTTAAATAATGTAAATTTTATAAGTATTTTCCAATATATAGTCAAATTAAGAGTATTGTTTAATATTCCAGGAACTCACGTGAAGTTCATTGAGTAAAACGAGTAAGCTAATTAACATATTTGGCTACTTCGATGCTCAGGGGCATTAAACGTGGATTAAACGTGGATTAGGAGCCATATCGTATGAATCGACTTTGCTTTACCACGCCATCCCATTAATATATGTTAATTTGAGACAACTTGTGGCTAACATGGAGAGCTTTGTCCTTGCGTCCAACTGGGTAGCAATCGTCACAATTTGTTGGGCGAACGACAGATGTAGAAGGAAAATTGTGTTTATGAATGTCATTCCTCTGCATGTGAAGCTCAGTTTGCAGTGTGTTCCATGTTTGCATGTTTGGATCGCAATCTTTCCATTAATGGAATAGGCAGTCGATCCAAATCAAGGAAGATGAGTTCGATGGTATATATAGACTGTTGACATAAAGAACTTGCAATCTGCTAAGGCTGTCAACAAGTCTGGAGTATCCTCCACATTATGGAGCGTGATTTCGGGAATTCTGAGGAAGAGTTAGGTTTTGCGCTTGCAAAGATGGCGGGCGCCTGGGAGTTGGTCATTTCTATGATTTCTAGGCATGCAGAAATGCTTATGGCTGAATCTCGGGCTCAGAATGAATGGTTAACTCGGAGATTGGGAATTCCGGAAATTAAGATGGACCATCTTCAGCTGACGAATGAAATGTTGGAATTCTGAATGGAAACTATGGTTCAAGCCGAGAATTGTAACGACAATGGGGTTGGTAATGGCGGCGGGGTTCGCGATGGAGCTGGTGAGGATAACACGGAGCATCCTGGGAACTTTGAACAACAGGAGGAAAGTAGTCTTGACCTTGCAGATGACCAGGACATACTCCTCGGGTCGAGCCAGAAGAAAACAAAGCCCAAGTCGCTTTTGCTGGGGAGAACCTGTAGCCTTTTGTTAAATAACTTTAAAATCATGTATACTTTTCGTATAAGTGTTGTGAAATTATATAATTAATGTCTTATTTACGGAGAAATAGACGATTCAAAATTCCTTCAAATATAATCTTTTTCATATATATAGTTTTAGAATATATATATTTTCATATATATATAGTTTTAGAATATATATATATAAAGTAAATACTAAAAAATCACACATTTTTAGTAGTACTTAAATTTCTATCAAGAGTTATTATACCTCCATTAACTATGCGAAAATTTCTATCCAGAGTTATTATACCTCCATTAACTATGCGAGTTACTACAGCTCCAATAACTATGCAAATATTTTGCATATAAGATTATATGCAAGGATACATTTTTATTATACACATACATGAAGTGAGTTTCTTTTTCTCATAATAAATAGTTCAAGCCACACTAGACCAAGGACTCACCCATATAAGTGAGAGACAAATGTAAACATAAAGTGATAAGCTTGTATATTTTAATGTCTTAATAGGATTTAACAATTGGTTTTGGTTTTGGTTTTGGTGGTAGGAAAAATGATTAATTTGGTTCTTAGTTAATAAATTTTTTCGTGAGAATTCTCACTCTAGTTTAAATTAGATAATTAGGGTTTCTAAAAGCCCATTATAAAGTTGAGGTCAAAATTCAAGTTTTCAACTTAAATTCTTTTGAGGAGGTAATCTTCCAAGGATTTTGAGCTATAATTGTATTTTAAGAGCATCTCACTTTAATTTATAGATATGTAACAATTTGAGGTCTCAAAACTTGTCTACCGTTTAGAATAATTGATAACTCAATGTTGACTTATACAACTTAATTTCAAGGAATCACCATTCGTTAGTGGAAATTATATTTTCTTGTATTTAGATGTACTTTAAAGATTTTCATACCTTAGTCTCCATCATAAATAAAATATATTTTCTTCTTGTGCTTGAGTTCATAATGCCAATTAAGATAGTATATACATGATCAATCTTGGCTAGAAATTACTTTCTTGGCTACATTATTTCATTGAGGGACCCATTATTGACCTCTTCCCTTAAAATTGGCATTCATAATTGCTCAAGGAAATTGAGGTAATACTTACAATAGTCGTATCACAATAAGGTAATACCTACAACAGTCGTATTGTAGAGAAAAGAGGAGGGACTTCGACTAGGAATTTGTTCACAGATAGAATGGAGGAGATAATAGAGCGATGGGATATGATAGATATCAAGCCCAAGTCTAGGAAATATAAATGGTCTAACAGACGGTCTGGAGAACACTTTGTAGTAGCTTGCCTAAACCGCTTCTTGATTCACAATAGTTGGCTCCTCAAAGGTCTTAACTGCTCTTCGACTATTGAAGCACAAGGAGACTTAGACCATCGACCCATCACAATCAACTTGGAGAAGATAAAAAACCTTGGGCCGTTGCCATTCAAATTTAATGCAAACTCATGCCTTTCTGAAGAGGTTGGGGACTGGTGAAGCAGGCTTGGTTGTTTCCAGTTCAGGGCTCCCCCAGTTTTGTCTGGGAATCCAAGCTAAAGAATGTCAAAAAAGAGTTGAGGAAGTGGTTGAAAGAGAATTATCAACCCCTGGGTAAAAAAAGGAGAGGCAAAGTTCAAGAATTAGACGAGCACTATAAGATGATGGAGGAAGCACAGATAAAAGAAAAACACATCCAAAAGGAAAAGGACCATTCCACACAGATTTTTAATCTAAGTCGGCAAGGTAGTCTTTGGTTAAAAGCAGGGGACTCAACCATATCCTTCTTTCACAAATAGGCCATGTCTCGGGAGAACCAAAATAGAATAAGGGAGATAAAGCCTGATGGAAGGCAGAATGTCAACACCTTTGCAGAAATAAAAAATGAGGCCTTTAACTTTTTCAAATCTCTCCTCCATAAAGATCATATCCCTCTCGATAGTGCCAACGTTTTTTTGTGGGAAATGCCACAAATAATCTCCCCATTTGCCAATCAGGTTCTTTTAGGTGAAATAATGGAAGAAGAAGTTCGAAACACGGTTTGGTCCTTCGATCCTAAGAAAGCACCAAGTCCAGGTGGTTTCTCCATTTGTTTTTATCAACTATACTGGAACATTATAAAAAGGATCTTATCAGAATGTTGAATCATAGCGGAGTAAAAAATAAGATTGGAGGAAGCACTAATTCATCCTTCCTTGCCTTGATTCCAAAGGAAGCCAACCCCTCTTCCTTTTCAATATTTTGCCCTATCTCGTTGTGTAACTCTTCCTATAAAATCTTGACGAAAATCTTAGACAATAAGATTAAGCCTCTGCTTCCTTCCTTCATTTCTAAGAATCAAGGCGGGTTCATGCAACATCAAAATATTCTTGATAATATCATTCTATGCAGTGGTATGATCCGGATTTTCCACAGTTTTTTGTTCATTGTGTCGACGTTTCAAACCCCAAAGGGGGTCCATCATCAGGACAAATTAGAAAGATAGAAAATGAATGAAAAGATTATTGAGAGAAGGAGACATGAACCTGGATATAAATAAACCAAGAACCCTAATTTTATATAAGGGCCGACACTTGATTTCATTGCAGGTCAGCCATTCTCCTCTCAATTTTTATCCTCAGGATTTCGAGAAGACAGATCTCCTTCCATGTTTCCCCTCCGTACAGGGAAGTTATGTTAGATTTTAGGCTTCTGTGGAAGTTTTTGCAGTGGTATGATCGGGATTGTCCATAGTTTTTTGTTCATTGTGTCGACGTTTCAAACCCCAAAGGGGGTCCATCATCAGGACAAATAAAAAAGATAGAAAATGAATGAAAAGATTATTGAGAGGAGACATGAACCTGGATATAAATCAACCAAGAACCCTAATTTTATATAAGGGCCGACACTTGATTTCATTGCAGGTCAGCCGTTCTCCTCTCAATTTTTATCCTCGGGATTTCGAGAAGACAGATCTCCTTCCATGTTTCCCCTCCGTACAGGGAATTTATGTTAGATTTTAGGCTTCTGTGGAAGTTTTTTGCAGTGGTATGATTCAGATTGTCCACAGTTTTTTGTTCATTGTGTCGACGTTTCAAACCCCAAAGGGGGTCCATCATCAGGACAAATCAGAAAGATAGAAAATGAATGAAAAGATTATTGAGAGAAGGAGACATGAACCTGGATATAAATAAACCAAGAACCCTAATTTTATATAAGGGCCGACACTTGATTTCATTGCAGGTCAGCCGTTCTCCTCTCAATTTTTATCCTCATGATTTCGAGAAGACAGATCTCCTTCCATGTTTCCCCTCCGTACAGGGAAGTTATGTTAGATTTTAGGCTTCTGTGGAAGTTTTTTGCAGTGGTATGATCCGGATTGTCCACAGTTTTTTGTTCATTGTGTCGACGTTTCAAACCCCAAAGGGGGTCCATCATTAGGACAAATCAGAAAGATAGAAAATGAATGAAAAGATTATTGAGAGAAGGAGACATGAGCCTGGATATAAATAAACCAAGATTTAAAACACCCAAGTACTTATATGGAATTACTTGTTGTTGGCAACCAATATGGGAGGGAGTTTTTTCTACCCAACCATAGGCTCAATTTCACCATTGCACTCTACAAAAATACACTACCTAGCTAGGCCATGATACCACAAAGGGAAAATTGTCCACACTCAATTAAACACATTAGGGGAAGGGAACTCTAATTACTATCATGTAAACATTAGAGAGTTCATTTTCCTACTAAACTAGTGGTCTCCTAGCTAGTTAACATAGCAATATGGAAATCCCTTTTCTACTCTAAAGTCTCTCAACAATTTCCTTTCCCAGTTTTTATCATGCTCACCCAACACACATCAGTTTGTGAGCCCCATTTCTTAGCTAAGTTCCAGAGCTCTCCTATAAATATTTGGCATGCAAAATTCATTTTTGGAGGATCGAAAACAAACTAGTATTGTTCTGATCCATGATTAACACTTTTCTTGATGTATTTGTTCACCCAAAACTCAACGTAATCAGCCAAACACCCCCACAAAATTTTCAGTTGGGAATGGCAACATTCTGCTCATGTATTTGTTGCTCTAGGCACCTGTGTACCTCTACTTTTTTTTGTGTATGGTATCTCTCCTATGTGAATGATTGTTTCACACACTTTTATATTTGTGAGTCTTTGCCCCCTTCCAAAAGTTTCCATAATTAATATAGTTTGTTGTTGTACATCCCACATGTCTTTCTCAGTTTTTTAGGCATATATGTGGTTTAATTTCTAATTCCAAGGAATGGACTCAACTAATTGATTTCATTAAATTTTGAAGCACCATTTTAGCTTTCATCCTAGCTTCTACATTTATGAGGGTGACTCTTCCAACAACCTAGTCATTCATTGTTAATGGGCTCTTGGATAAGAGGGAGAAAGTTCAAATTTGAATTTGAATTTCATGGCAAGGATTTTCCTAGAAAAAATTCTCGTGACCTCCTCATCTTTCCCCGACTCATGGTATCATAGTTCGTATTGGTGCTCACAATTCCTACTTAGGTGTTCAACAACTTTGATTAATGAAAAATATATTGTTCCTAGTTTATCCAATTAGTCTTTGTCATAATAGTGACACATCCATGTTCATACAAACAATATAATACCATTAACATAACTAATTACAATTAATTACAAATTAACTTGGGGGTCAAGGTTGGTTGTTATAATCCCCTCCCCCTTAAAGGAAAATTTTCCCTTGGTGCTCACACCAACTCTTGCCTTTCCTTTTATTGTAGCAACACCCTCCTAGGTGTTCTCTTTTATTACAACAACATTCCTCAATGCTTCTTAGGTTATGCAACAACATGGTCCTCCTCATCTATCCTTCCCTTGCCATTTCCTTCATTGTTTAGTCACCCCAAGACTTTCCCCATATCAATAAATGCCTACAACATTTATTAGTATACATATTAAAGCATTTCCATGAATTTTCCAAATTAGGATAAGGTATTTATTCAAACATAATACTCATATATATGATTGTGCATTCACATCCATATGGCTCCCATGGATTGTTGAACATTAGATAAACAAACGCTCCTTGTGTGTTTTGCGACATTGACTAACCACCTCTTATGAATCCTTATCTCTGGCGATATGATTGACTAACACATGCGGGTTTTGTTCTAACAACAATCATTATTCCCAGCAAGTGGTATCAAAGCGTGGGTCATGAGTTCGATACACACCTGACTCACTTTGGGGGGAAATTGTTGGACATCAGATAAACCAATGCTCCCCACGTGTTTGGTGACATGGACTAACTACCTCTCATGGATCCTTATCTCTGGCGATGTGATTGACTAACCCCTGAGGGTTTAGGTCTAACGACAATCATGATTCCCAACAAGATTCTTTGTATTGACCAATTTTTGCTTCAAGTTTGTTTAAGTCCTCATGTCTTTGTTTAAGATGGATTTTCATTCGTAGGGCATCATCCATGGGGCATTCTGCTAGGGCTTCCAACCAATTAGGGTTAGGGAATTATTAGGATTTATCCATCTTCAATAATGCCATATTGACATTAATGATAACTTTGACCAACATGGATAAACTCAACTCATTATCTTTCCTATACATACCCTATGTGATTATGATCCTAGCTAGATTATTTAGTCAAGTCTCTTCTTCCTTGCAGTCACTCGCCATTGAGGCTCAAGCATCCCCTTCTCTGCTAAATAGTCTCACATGCAATCCATCATTTTCCAAGGATTCTTCACGTAGGAAGAGTATGGAGACTTATAGACTCTTATAGCTAAGGGGGCCCTTGGTTGCTCTGTGCTACATAGTTCTCATAATAACGATGATAATGGAATATCATAACATTTATATAGTAATAATAAAAAAATTTTGCGCTTTCCATATTAGGAACCATCATTTGTCCTACTCGGATAGCTTCAACATCTCATCTATATAATAGAGATATAGTCATTGTGAGATATCATTATAATAATTCCAATAAAAAATCTTTTGCATCAAACCCACTTCATATAGAAAGAAGATTTCATAAGCGTTTTCCTCATGCTTCTTGACTCCTATATGTGATACGTGACAACCCTTTTTGGTTGCCCCCTCATGTAAATATTTTCATGAGTAATTGTGATAATATGAAAATGATTAGATTTGGAGAGAGGACACAAATTCAAAGTTTGGGAGGAAAAGTTTCTTGTGAATGGCTTGGGAAAATAGCCAAACTTTGAATGCTACAATTTATCTCCACTTATATCCCTGCTGCATTAAACAAAAGTTGTACAAGCATTAAATTGGCGTATGGGTGCATGAGACAAGGACAAGTCAATCTTGTGGGACATGGTGTTGGCCAACACACGAGAAAATTAGGGAAGACATCCAGGGGGAGGAGACACTCTCACAACGAATAATGCAAAATAAATGGGAATACAATCACTATAGAGTGGAGGAGAAAAAATACACATGCGCGTGGAGGAGCGCATGAGAAGCTCAAGCACAATGGTT
Source organism: Pinus taeda (assembly GCA_000404065.3). Taxonomy (NCBI): domain Eukaryota; kingdom Viridiplantae; phylum Streptophyta; class Pinopsida; order Pinales; family Pinaceae; genus Pinus; species Pinus taeda. Next base: position 35,995 of record APFE031401547.1, read on the forward strand.
GCATTGTAGCAAGGAAGACTACACATTAGCAATGTGTGAGAAGTTGTGGGATTGAGAAGGATGAGTGACAGGGGAATTTGGACTCCTGCTTAGCAAGTGGCAACAATGGGTACTCAGGGACTTCTATTGGTGTTTTCACAGGTGGAGACCTTGAAGGTGGACTTTGGATTCTCGTGAAAGCTATCAGTGTAGGTTTTAACCCCATACAGAAATTACCTGCATACAAATTCTAAAAACAAAAAATAAACAATGGCGAGAGCATAAAACATAAAACATATATACACAAACATTTTCCCCTGGATCCCAAAACCAGGACTACCAGATTGATTTTTCATTATTTTCCTTTCAATGTTACAATACATATATATACATGCCGAAGCATCCATAAACCCCAATCCATTAACAATGGATTAGAACATAACCGTAGTTCCCTTGATCGGATCTACAATTGTGTATGTTGATTACAATCTTTGACTATGGATGAATCAAATGGAGAGAACATTAGATGTGGATGCCATTTCCTTAGACAATATTGATGTATTATCTAAGTGGAGGGTGGAGCCTGAGGTTCCCATTATGGAGGAGGAACCTATACAAAAACGAGAGAAACAAGAGGAGGAGAAGGAGGAGGATGTGCCATCATCAACACCATCTTATACATATATAGGAGAGCATATCTCTATACCCATAATTCATCATATGACATTTGGTGTAGGGCCAAGGCCTTCCACTAGTAGGGGAAATCCTAGCAAACAACCCACCGTATTTTCCCATAAAAGGGGGAGAGGGAATTGATCTCAAATGGTTAGCTTCTAGTTTAGTTTCTTTTTCCATTGTACATATAACTCATGATGATGAGATACATTTATATATGTGATCCCATTTTGTATTTCTCCACATTTGATTCTTTGATTGGATAATTATCATGGTTCAACAGGTTTAGTATTACGTTTGATGTATCATTTTTATTTAACATCCACTACATCATATATGTCAGTGTTTTATTCATATCTATGTGCCAATGTGTTTATCCCATGTTGTTATTGTTTTATATGTTTAAAAATCTGGAAAAAAAGAAAGAATATATTTTGCATTTTTAATGTTTGTTGTGGTTTTTTTTTTTGTCTAATTTTCCGAAACAATGTTTTCTGGACCCTTGTCAATTTTTGTTCGATGTTGTTTTTTTAACACTGGTATATACTTTGCCCTCTTTTTTTTACTTTTTACTAAAAATGAGGCTGAATTCCCTAGCGATAATTCATTAGGAGGATTCTCCACAAGAACTTGTGTCAAGGAAACTCATCATTACTTTTTCTCATTATAATTGGCGGGGGATAATATAATGTTTCCAATTTCAAAAGGAAGCGAAGATTGAACTAACCTACCTTGAATATCCATTCAATGATTTGAGAGATTTGTGAGGCCCTCGACCACTCTACCAAATCTTTGGCTCACCATTTTCCCTAGACATAGTGATCTCCCCCTGCATTTATAACCCCCACCCGTGTTCACTCGTAGAATTTCCCTTTATGATGATTTTGCACAAGCTCCTATTAGTGTTGCCTCACCACCCATTTTTGTCATATTTTCTCCTTTACTGACATCAACCAAACAATTAGGGCCATGGGAACTAGTAAGATAGTTGACGAGGAAGACTTCCAAGCCAAGTTCATCAACCATGGTATTCATTCCCTCTACTCTCACATTGTTGATTTGTTTAATCATGTTGTATGTTCTAATTTCCCCTATCTTGGTCCCAACATATCATCCACTCAATATTCAAATTGTGGGATAGCTTATATCATCATGATTGGACACACTTTTTCCAAGATCTATACAACAATTTTTCATTTGTGGCTTTTAGACAAACTTAATAAGAGACACCTCTAAGCCAAGGGACAAGCAAGTTTCCATTCAAATTACCAAACCAATAACCGCATTTTCACACTGAGGGTCATTATTAAGGAGGTTGATCATCACTCTTAGAAATATTTTGTTTCCTTGTGACTTTCAAAAAGTATTTCACACAACCATGGCAAGGGCCTTGTTCCATTGGCTCTGCGACATTGAGATTTCAAAGACACACTTAGTTGCCACTATGAGACTCTATGAATTGGTTCTTGGTCATCTCTATACAACATATGGAATTTTGGGTTCTACCTAAAGCACAATTGGGGTTAGGCAGGGGTGCCCTCTCTTGTTGGCACTCTTTGGGATTTACATTAAAGAGCTAGGATCTTTTCTCCAAGAGAATATATAAGATGGTTAAAATTGTCTTCTACACCACATTTTGATATATTGAATTTGATTCATTTTTCTAATGGTTTTACCCTACTATCCTCCTTACATGAGGGCCTACAAATACATATCAATGCTTTATCCATCTTCCATAACCTTAAACAATTGGCAGTTACCCATAGGAGACAAAATTTCTCCTCATTTGAAAACCAACCGGCCAGTAGACCCTATGATGGTCAACATTTAACATTAGGCCACATTTCCCAACCCATTTCTCTGATCAATGCTCTCACCCATCTAACATTATTCTTGAAGGAATGCGGGTCATCTCTTAGTAAGTAATTTAACCATTCTAGCAATCATGTGCTTTCATTTAATGTTATGGGAATATCAATATGGATAACAACGAAAACTAGATGATTGACTGATCTCGATTGTATCCTTGTCCCCACACTTCACCTAGGAGGATATTTTTTACTCTAGTCGTGTGGAGCCTCAGGGTTTAGGAAGGGCACTACTAGGGAGGCATTAATTGATATAGCATGTACAAGGTAATCCATACATACCACTTACCATCCTTCCATGTTATCCAACTCCATCTTTTGAGTTGATAGTCCTTGGTCATTGAAATTGAAACCCTATATCCACTTCCTTGAGTTAAGGCTAAAAAATTTGGACCGAAAGGTTAATGTGATTGAAAGAACGATAAAATCATATAAAGAAACAATGGAAATCAAATGAAAATGCACAAGATGGTTGGAACATATTTAGCTTGTGGAGAGAATCCTAGCATGAGCTCTACCCTGTTGGAAATAATACTGAGAGGGGGGGGGGGGGGGGG